>LOND01005316.1:25725-37122 GCA_014220965.1 Paragonimus kellicotti
ACTGAGGAAGAATCAGAAGGCAGTACCTGAAACGTAGAGGAGATTTAAATGTCAGTATCTAGTCAAAGCAAACGGATAAAAACTTTTACTGAGACATTCAACTTACTTGGTATCAATTGCAAAACCGAAGCTCAAGAACAGAACTAGTTTCAGGGTTACTGTTGCTAATAAAATGCGTAGACCACACACCCGGATTTTGTTTGTGTACTGCGTAGGTCACATAAATACAGACTAGGAATCGTTAGAATCATGATGTTGCAAGGTGTTGTTTCATGAGAATTCTGCAATTTTTTCACGGGGAGCTCTCTATAAGATAAGTTTGTTTGATATGCTATGAATAATTCGACACGTTTGTACAAAGTAATGTTGTTAGTGATAGTTTATTACAGTTTTGCTGCTGTATGAAATGGCTTACGGAAGTTTGGCAAAAAAACTACTTTTGTTGCAGAATATCCGCACCAACTTAAACCCAAACTTAATCGGAACATCCAATCGTCGCGGTCATCATGTATAACGAGAACGTTTCACGACAAATTGGTAAGAACGTTCAAGATTGTTTGTTACTAAACTCAAGGTCGGCTGAACTAGCTATCGAAGTTATAAAGACCATGTTATCTTCAAGCAGAATCGATATCTCTTACCTCTGTTCACTTGCACCATAGATAAAACATGCGTGACGGTCTGTCAAAAGCACGGTTTTATCTAGTCAAATACTTACTAAAACCTCATCTGATTACATACATTAATCTGCACAACAACAGCGAGTAAACAGAAAGAATGAGATTAGAGATTTTTAAAAATGCAGACTGTGGTGAACTAGTTGTGCAGATAAATATCTTCCGTTCACATGACACTGGTTGACGTTGTGGATAAACGGCGTATTACTGACTATCAACCTGTTAACAAGAAGCGCATAGCTATCATCCTGACAACCGGTCTACCTGCTAAAACTCATCATCGTGTTAGTACACTTTTGAAGTCCGTAAAACCCTGCTGATAGGTCAACGTAAACCATGGTGAATCCTCGTTTTGAACTTACTACCCCAAACAGGACATTTTACTTGTTGCCGCCGTATGTACTACTGTATATATTTGGAGTATTTTTCAGAAAGCGCTTAACAAGATGAAATCATAGTATTTCACGACATGTCTTATTTATGAGCAGCCCAATGACTAAAATCTTACTTCACTGTCATATCGCGACCAGCTTTAGAGCAAACACTCGAATTTGTATTGACAGCTAAATAAGCTAGCCTTATCACCATAGCAAGTTATCTAAGTTTATAAGTTGTGAATTTCCAGATGACCAGTTTTGAAGAGGCAATAGAACCACAGTTTGTTCTTATCAGAATTCGTCAGTGGTTCATGTTCATGCAGTTATTGATAAACGTCTGGCTCACTATATTTTATAATTAATTTGAACGTCGAAATTGCAGTTATTAACTTCGTTGGATTGTTACTGGCACAGAAATTTTGAGAGTGTGTAGATCTTAATTACAACTATGTTCACCAGCAATTTTTATTTGATACGGGGACTGTAGACTGTAGCCTGTTGCTTGGCAGGTCCGCACAGCTTCTTACGTTGCTCTTCAGCAAACACTTTCCTAGTGATGAATTACTCAGGACGACTATTTACTTGCAGCAGGCTATAAACGGTTTTCAGTTGACTCTCCTTTGCATCACAAGAGTTATATGTCAGACTTGGAACTTGTTTGCGTTTCTCCTCACTAGAAGAACATACATGGATCTGGTGACCCGAGTATGTAAATGCTTCGAATACGGACCCCATCAGTCATATATGGTATCCAGTGCCTGTCATCCAAACAGTACGAAACGTGTTTGTTGATTCTCGCCTTCAAATAAAACTTTGGCAATCATCACTGGACCTTCGAATGAGGGAATGTTAGATCGTCCTGTCGATTTAGAAATGTGGACTTATCACCATTATACGGATACAAGACTTTTAACAAAGAACTGTCATTTTTGTCCGGGTATGTTTTTTAAAAACGAATGACTGAATGGGCTAGGAGCTAAGTCTAATGATACTGTGCGAAACTTCCGAAAAAACTAGTCGTTGAACATGAAATTGCCGGTGAGGGTGTACGACAAGGACAGGCTTTTGTACTGTAGTTGTGTAAGTGAAGGTATTCCTTATTTACTTATCAGGTTAGACAATACTAACTTTAACAACCAGTGGAACGATTGGAAATAATCAATCGAGCTCATGTGACTATATCGATCACCAGTGACCTAGCGGAAACTAACAAACAATCATTGTCTGCAGTGACTTGACGTCACTTGGCCACCAGTCACCGTGAGAAGCAAGATCGCGTGTTCATACTATTATGACGTCATTCTAATACAGTATTCTTGAGGTCAAAACCAACCGACCCAAGCCGGTTCTAAGTGTTACAAAACTGTTGTTCTTGAACCTGACCGCGGCTCATATTTCGTTATCCTTCTCAAGGCTCTGTTTGTTTGTCCACGACTTCTCAAGTGTATGGGACACAGAAGGATTTTTGTTGTTTGAAACTGGACACCAATGAATCAGTAAAAGCTAGTTGTAGTCAATACGATTGGTGTTCTAACCATTTTGTTTAAATGTTCTCCGAAAGAACTTAAATATTTTAAGCCCACGCAGTGTTACAGGCTCCACTTAAAAGACTTCAGCACTTCAATGGGTCAGTATGCAGCTGAGCAACATTATATATTGTGTATACCCCCATGGGCCCTAGTAAACTGAGGTTCATATAGGTTGAACATCACCCACAATTGATCGCAGCTGTCGCATTCCTATGGACTTTCCAGTAGAGCCCTTCCAGTAGGTTTTGTAAACGAATGACAGAATGGGCTAAGAGCCAAGTCCAATGATACTGTGCGAAACTTTGGACAAAACTCGTCGTTGAACATCAATGAAAGGGCCTGCTGAAAAGTCTACGGGAATGTGACAGCTGCGATCAATTGTGAGGTGATGTTCAATCTATATGAAAACCGAAATTCTCTACTACTCATCAGTAAATTAAAGTTCTTGTGAATCTCTGCACAAATGCTGTTCTACGCTGAAACCTTAACAGTTAGGGGATACGTGCGGTTATGGCCCAATGTTTTATGATGTTCAGTTGATACTAGTTGACCAGCTTCCTCCTTGTGTGTGTATTCAGGTATAAGTAGTTGTGATGGATTCGAACCGGCAACCCATCCCGGTTAGAGCTAAAGTCTTCATCCAGCAGACCAGTAGTTTATAACTCTACCAGTTCGAGGGTTAAGTCGCTCAGTCTGAACACTTTCATAGGCTACAATGAACAGTCATATGAATTTGGGCATGCGCTGCAATTTGATATCTTTCGGCGATTCCCACTATGTGATTCAGAACAGGAGATATACATGACAGTTACTTGAATGGTATGCTACACTTACAACGGGAACTAATCTGCAATCAGTGGAACTATCAGAATTTAACAGGTTTTGTCATTAAAAAAATCAGTTTATCTAAAGGAAGTAAGAACACCAAGCTGGGCTGAATATTGAATGTGTTCCAGACATACTGCTATCACTGTCTACACTATACATCATTTGATCGACACACAATCGGCGAACGGCTGCCTGCTCCTTTTTAATGAATGACCGATTCTGTAAATGACCCTGATTGAAACTTTATTCTGAAATTGTATTCAAAGTTGAAATAGTTTTTTGATAGACCAGACTACTTTGCCCCAATTCAGAATATCCGAATGTGTTATGCCCGCAAGTTGAGAGTAACTTGACCGGTGTCTGGAATCAAACTGTCAGTCAATTTGTGTTGTTTTGAAACCACAGCTATTATCTTGACATTCCACACAAATGAATTAAACAAAGATGTACTGTTTCATACACTGTGTATTACACAAGCAATACTAACTATCCATAATATTCCTGTACGATTTCTAGAGTTATTTGAAGTCCTCAGTTTCCAGTATTACAATTCCTCGTCTCATCTAAAACTATAAAAACTTTGTCGCAAGTAAATTCCACGTGACAATATTGCAGTTACACGTAGTAACCAGTGCTTAATAATATGTCTCTATGTGAACAAAGTTGCGTGAGGCAAAATGCGGATCTTGCGGTAAGTCAACAGAAGGAAGACGAGAGAGATGAAATAATGTTCGGTGAATTTGTCACTTTGATGCAGTACACATGCACGAGTCCTCTGATAAGCTGTACGGAAATTATTCATCTCAACAGGCTTCAGTTAGCATGCTCCATATTGCTAGACGCACAGGTATACGTGTGTATACACGTATACTCAAGTGCACTCTGTTTAACACAGCGAAGCAGCTTGGTTACTGACATGACCAATCACAACATTTGCCTACCTGTCCTTTTTTACTGGTAAGGTCAACTGATAAATCACGCTTACAATCGAAAAAATGCAATTTGCAGTAGACAATGTGCAAACGGTTAGTAGTAACATCGAGATGTTCTTTTTTTAAGCGCGCTCACAGTATTCCGGATCGTGGGCTCACGGACTGTCCTTGCAATACCACTGAAGCTGATTACGCAGACAGTAGATATCTACTTCGTCAGAAAATCAGATGATAAAAACGTTCTATCTGGGCAATGGAAATAAACTTCTCAAAACTTACAAGAAATGACCTCCAGTAACACAATTTGCAGCCGAATATGATGTTGGGAGAAGAAAAGATCGTGAGTCACAAGAAGAACTATTAAAAAACCAGTACGCGCTCGGATGCCCAGGCAGAGGGAATCTTATCAGTCCCCATCGAAAGACTTTCCACAACACTAATTATCATGTGTATGGACTGTATAAGCCGTCTATCAAGTAAGTCACCAATATTACAAAAAGAAACAGCAGCGTCTTAGAACGTTACGTGTTGACAGACATTGAAGTAAAAACTAGTTGGCTTCACAGATTTCAGTTATGTCAAAATATTAAATCATCATCATAGACAGCAATACATCAGTGGTTCACACTGATGCTTAACTGCCACATTGTGTGTGGGCTGAGATACTGCCAGGACGCCCAGACCTAGACAGGAGAACGATTAGGGTTCTCAACCAAAGCCTTTGGCTCAAAAGCCTGTACCGCAAGGCAGCGGTTGGGTGGCAATGTACCAGAACTGGTACTTTTTCCGGAAAAAGATGCCAACCTTCTTCCAACCCCCAACCTGGAGGACCAGGAGACTGGTTTGTCAGACCTCTACCCATTGATGAGTCGGACGTTCCTGAAGGCGAGGTGTATCAGCGTGATTGAGGCGCGTCACGAAATTATGTAACAGTTATCAGTGTGAGAACAATTCAACTTGTACGTAACATGTCTATTTCATATAAACTTACACACCTATGTTCTCTGCCCAGAGACAACGTATGTAGTAGGCTCAAAAAAGTGTTAGAGCCGGTTTTCTTTTCCAACGCTGCACAACTAACCAACTTATTGCGTTTTGTCTCAACTTTCACTAGTATGTTGTTAGTTTCGATGCCGAGCGCACCTTTGTTGACGACCTAAAATATTCAATTGTTTCTACCTCTCGTCTTTATTTGTGTGGTGTAGCCATTTGCCTTGACTGTATGAGTGATCAACTGTGTTTTTCTCTCTCTACCGTTTTGGGTACATTCAGATACTTTCAATTAAATGTAAGTAATCGAATAAATGAGCAATTCGTTGGATCATTACCCGACACAAGGTCAGTGTTGGAGGTGAGGAATGTTTCGTCAGTCAGAAGAGCACGGTTAGAAAAGTCGTATAGTTTTAACAGAAGCAGTCACTGCTTTGTTGACCTACAATGCCACAGAGGAGAAGATGAATCCATTTGGCACATAAAAAGTGAAAATCCGAGTTTCTCCAAGACTTTTACCAATGTAAAACTCTGTATCCATCATGAGACGAATCAAAATCAGATTAATCGTATGTCAGTCCTACAAACGTGAAAGCAAGTTATTTCCCAAGCATGAACATAAAGTTTCAGTCTGGGGAAACAGGCCCTATTCAGCATGTATAATTGGTATATACGAAGCAAATTATGGTAAAAATGACAAGTTTAATAAACGATTTGTCCAGCTTTTTGACAGGCAAATGGTAACTGTTCGCATCTCCACCTTTCATAGATATTGTTCTCGTAAGTTTGATGGATGCCAGACAAGAGGCAAGGCAGTTGTGAGACAGCGTTTTTCTGTTTGTTAGCAGAAAATGCCATGGTTAACTCAGAATCTGACGTCAACGACCATAAACTGTCTAACCGTTTCTCAAAGGGGCTAAGGATAAGAATGTGTGCGCTAATGGGTACCATTGGTTTTAAATAGTTGAGATTTTTGAACAGTATAACGTGCTCATAGAGTGGAAAGATTTCTCGTCCTTAACACGATGACGATGGCAGAGACGGAACAGAGGATGCGGAGAAGGCGAATGATGGAGTTTCCTTCACTATCAGTGTTGAACATGCCTAACAGCTAGGATCTGTCGTTCTGAAGTCGTGTTTACAAAATATTTTGTCAGGTAATCTCATTAAACAGGAACTTACAGGTAGCAGTAGACGACTAAGTTAACTTCATTAATGTTTATAAAAAAGAACTGTTAACAATTTTGTCTACAGTTTTGCAAATTAATAAGATATTGACTGATCAGAGTAAATTAATCACAGTCTTGTAATGACCTATTCCAAACAATAATTACTTTTGTAAACCCCCCCTCATTCTAATGTGAAAATTTGACTGGTACGTTGTATAGGTCGAAGACCTCCGAACTTGGAAGGTATAACTCCTGACGAAGCGAGCACAGTGAACCGTATGAACCTGTTCGATACAAGGTCGGGGGTTGTGAAAACTAACTGGTTGAACCAAACGTCAACTGGTTAAAATGTAGCTGGACTATCTCAGCCTATAGTTCTTGATGTAAAATACTTGACACGACCTTATGTTCTCTCCCATGAGACAACAGTTATGTAGTAAGGTCTACAAAAAAGTGTTTAGAGGCGGTTTTCTTTTCTCAAAGGCGCTGCACCAAACCGTAGAGCTCACACTTATTGCGTTTGTCTCCAATTTCTACCTAGTATGTTGTTAGTTTCGATTGCCGAGCGCACCTTTGTTGACGACCTAAAATATTCAATTGTTTCTACCTCTCGTCTTTATTTGTGTGGTGTAGCCATTTGCCTTGACTGTATGAGTGATCAACTGTGTTTTTCTCTCTCTACCGTTTTGGGTACATTCAGATACTTTCAATTAAATGTAAGTAATCAATAAATGAGCAATTCGTTGGATCATTACCCGACACAAGGTCAGTGTTGGAGGTGAGGAATGTTTCGTCAGTCAGAAGAGCACGGTTAGAAAAGTCGTATAGTTTTAACAGAAGCAGTCACTGCTTTGTTGACCTACAATGCCACAGAGGAGAAGATGAATTCATTTGGCACACAAAAGTGAAAATCCGAGTTTCTCCAAGACTTTTACCAATGTAAAACTCTGTATCCATCATGAGACGAATCAAAATCAGATTAATCGTATGTCAGTCCTACAAACGTGAAAGCAAGTTATTTCCCAAGCATGAACATAAAGTTTCAGTCTGGGGAAACAGGCCCTATTCAGCATGTATAATTGGTATATACGAAGCAAATTATGGTAAAAATGACAAGTTTAATAAACGATTTGTCCAGCTTTTTGACAGGCAAATGGTAACTGTTCGCATCTCCACCTTTCATAGATATTGTTCTCGTAAGTTTGATGGATGCCAGACAAGAGGCAAGGCAGTTGTGAGATAGCGTTTTTCTGTTTGTAGCAGAAAATGCGTGGTTACTCAGAATCTGACGTCAACGACATAATACTGTTTAACCGTTTCTAAGGCTAAGGATAAGAATGTGTGCGCTTGATTGCACTATGTGTTTTAATAGTTGAGATTTTTGAACAGTATAACGTGCTAGTGGAAAGATTTCTCGTCCTTAACACGATGACGATGGCAGAGACGGAACAGAGGATGCGGAGAAGGCGAATGATGGAGTTTCCTTCACTATCAGTGTTGAACATGCCTAACAGCTAAGATCTGTCGTTCTGAAGTCGTGTTTACAAAATATTTTGTCAGGTAATCTCATTAAACAGGAACTTACAGGTAGCAGTAGACGACTAAGTTAACTTCATTAATGTTTATAAAAAAGAACTGTTAACAATTTTGTCTACAGTTTTGCAAATTAATAAGATATTGACTGATCAGAGTAAATTAATCACAGTTTGTAATGACCTATTCCAAACAATAATTACTTTTTGTAAACCCCCCCTCATTCTAATGTGAAAATTTGACTGGTACGTTGTATAGGTCGAAGACCTCCGAACTTGGAAGGTATAACTCCTGACGAAGCGAGCACAGTGAACCGTATGAACCTGTTCGATACAAGGTCGGGGGTTGTGAAAACTAACTGGTTGAACCAAACGTCAACTGGTTAAAATGTAGCTGGACTATCTCAGCCTATAGTTCTTGATGTAAAATTGGAGCTAAATAATTTGTTCTGTATTGTTCCAGTTAGCCAATCCAGTTGCAGCGGTTGTGTGATCAATGGCTGTATTTTCAACATGTCTAAACATTGCCTGTTCGGTTACTTATTGACGCTTTTATAAATTAATTCGATTTAACTACATAACTGCCATATACAGTGATCACGTCTGAGTGGCTGTCTGTCTTGTCTGCCTTGTACGATAATTGTCTGCTATACCTATTCAGAGTTTCCATGATCCAACTAGTGACTGCCATCTAACGTACAATGATGTTCGAGTTTTCTCCTATTCGAGTTGGAAATTCAGTCATGTGATCAAGTGCTCAGTTGTTGTGAAAATAACCAAATAGCTCTAGACCATCTGTTCTATCAACTTCTTGGGTGATAGAAACGCTTAAGATGATCATTTTATGGTATGCTAATAGTCAGTTGATCTAGATAGGATTGTTCTCCGAGTTGATGGATTAGCTTGTATCTGTTTTGTTTAGTATACTCGCTTCATTTTTGTTAGCTGTTGGAATGATTTTCTATCTGATGTTTTATTTTGTCCCAGTCACTGTTTTGGTTTCAAGAACTTATTCTAATGTGGCCAGGAAGTCAACCTATTGTAAACCTTCGTGACTGAAGTAGAATAATTGGATAAGTAAGGTTTTCCCGGTTTTAGACAACGTTTCATTTGACAAGTAATTCATCCATGTTCCCTATTTATCTGTGGTTGTTTAAGATGGCGAAGATGACGAAGTTTCTGAGTCTTAATTCAGCGAACAGGTTCGCTCTGTTTGCTTAAAGACTGAACGTCCTTGTTTGATCTTTCATTCTGTATCAACTAGCCAGCTCAGGTCAGAAAGTGGATAGCTCATGGTTCTGTCAATCGACTCACGGCACCTTTAATTATGTATACACTGTACTCACTGTCTATTAGATTGGAGTGTTTTAGAAGGAGTTTAATATCATCTGGTCAACTTGTAAACCATCAGAAATCAAGACAGGATGAACAAACTGTTCCTTGGTTTTATATTCAGACCAAATATTACACAATGACTAGGAAAGTAGTTTGAAACATTGGGTTCCCGTTAACATTTTTATCAATGCCGAAAGAAGACCTGTGTTGCAATATGTTAACATTTCGTTTATTGTCATCAGTCGCACCGTAAAACATGCAGGTCATATAGGAGAGGCAATTAGAGGTAGACGGGGTGTGGACACATTCATTCACACCAAGTATTATGTCATCATCATCACGCCAACCCAATGTAGGACGGAATTCCTTACAGACAAATTAGTGGAGTGGTTATAAATGATCTGTTAGGCCCAACATTAGCCGACATCTTCATGAGAATGACAGAACGACGTGTCAGAAATAACAGTTCACGTTGAACATCACCCACAATTGATCGCAGCTGTCGCATTCCCATAGACTTTCCAGTCGGCCCCTTTCGAAAAGAAGCACTAGACTCGAGTTTCGCTCTCATTAGAGCTCGTCAGTAGTGCATATCCTTGCCTTCTCGAAAGGGGCCGACTGGAAAGTCTATGGGAATGCGACAGCTGCGATCAATTGTGGGTGATGTTCAACGTGAACTGTTATTTCTGACACGTCGTTCTGTCATTCTCATGAAGATGTCGGCTAATGTTGGGCCTAACAGATCATTTATAACCACTCCACTAATTTGTCTGTAAGGAATTCCGTCCTACATTGGGTTGGCGTGATGATGATGACATAATACTTGGTGTGAATGAATGTGTCCACACCCCGTCTACCTCTAATTGCCTCTCCTATATGACCTGCATGTTTTACGGGTGCAACTGATGACAATAAGCGAAATGTTAACATGTTGCAACACAGATCTTCTTTCGGCATTGATAAAAATGTTAACGGGAACCCAATGTTTCAAACTACTTTCCTAGTCATTGTGTAATATTTGGTCTGAATATAAAACCAAGGAACAGTTTGTTCATCCTGTCTTGATTTCTGATGGTTTACAAGTTGACCAGATGATATTAAACTCCTTCTAAAACACTCCCATCTAATCGACAGTGAGTACAGTGTATACATATTGAAGGTGCCGTGAGTCGATTGACAGAACCATGAGCTATCCACTTTCTGACCTGAGCTGGCTAGTTGATACAGAATGAAAGATCAAACAAGGACGTTCAGTCTTTAAGCAAACAGAGCGAACCTGTTCGCTGAATTAAGACTCAGAAACTTCGTCATCTTCGCCATCTTAAACAACCACAGATAAATAGGGAACATGGATGAATTACTTGTCAAATGAAACGTTGTCTAAAACCGGGAGAAACCTTACTTATCCAATTATTCTACTTCAGTCCCACCGAAGGTTTACAATAGGTTGACTTCCTGGCCACATTAGAATAAGTTCTTGAAACCAAAACAGTGACTGGGACAAAATAAAACATCAGATAGAAAATCATTCCAACAGCTAACAAAAATGAAGCGAGTATACTAAACAAAACAGATACAAGCTAATCCATCAACTCGGAGAACAATCCTATCTAGATCAACTGACTATTAGCATACCATAAAATGATCATCTTAAGCGTTTCTATCACCCAAGAAGTTGATAGAACAGATGGTCTAGAGCTATTTGGTTATTTTCACAACAACTGAGCACTTGATCACATGACTGAATTTCCAACTGGAATAGGAGAAAACTCGAACATCATTGTACGTTAGATGGCTAGTCACTAGTTGGATCATGGAAACTCTGAATAGGTATAGCAGACAATTATCGTACAAGGCAGACAAGACAGACAGCCACTCAGACGTGATCACTGTATATGGCAGTTATGTAGTTAAATCGAATTAATTTATAAAAGCGTCAATAAGTAACCGAACAGGCAATGTTTAGACATAGTTGAAACATACAGCCATTCGATCACACAACCGCTGCAACTGGATTGGCTAACTGGA
>LOND01005317.1:0-20606 GCA_014220965.1 Paragonimus kellicotti
TTTTGTCCAACTGGGATTGGCAGACCTTCCTCGAATGTTCCTACGGTAGCCTTCAGTAGTTATTCACCAACTGGACTCTTAACTGGTCGTGTTTACTCTAACCGGTGGCGAGCGTGACGGTTATTTTTGGCAACTCTCAGTCAATAGTGCGATTGTAGAATAGATGCAAATCGTCATTCACTCCACACGGTTGGCGGCATCCGAAACGGATTAGCCTGTCACAGTGACCGAAGCCAGAGGACGCCTGCGCTTCAAACCATCACCCCAAGTGGCTTGCGCTGCACCACTTGTGGTTCCACTCACACACCACGTATCCGGTGTAAACCCGAAGGAATAAGACCAGTAGGTGTGTGAGTGAGGCCTTTGTGTCCAGCCGGCCAATGCTGGTTAGCCAATTGAATGGCTAGCAGGAAAAGGAAACCCTTATCTCTCGGAAAATAAACAGAGACTACAATGACAAGATCTAAACTGAGAAGAAAGATATGTAAAATGTAATACAAGAAGCATTTCAGTATACGAATGTATGTTCCTGCATTCCAGAGAGGATAAGAATGAAAAACAGGATTCAGAGTGGACTACGAAAAGAACAGGCAAACCATTCATCATACAATACACCAACAAAGCTGAAGATAAGAATGGGTAGAAGACCGCAGACACCCAAGTTTGTGTCACTCACTGCAAGCTGTGGCTAGACTCGATGGAAATTACATGTGGTTTACTGCAAGTAAAACAAACAGTTAAATGGCAAACTGATCGATTGGAAGCTGGAGTCTATCAATCATCATCTTCTACCTCGCGGCGCCATCTATTGCATCACCAGGTTACCAACAGACACTTGCACGAGGTCAATTCAAGTTGCGCCCGTGCCTCTATCTCATTGGTGTTGAACTCATTAGCCAAACATCTCCAACATTTGCAGCGCGCGTATCCTGTATTGATATTAAGAACCCCTTCTAGAACTCTCTATTGTTTACTTTGTGCTGCCTCATGTAATGCAGTATGCCACTGCATTATTAGCTGCCAACTGCTAACCGTTATTTTCTATGCACAAACTTCAGTTGGTTGTAGGCTGTGCATTTAACTGATTATTCATAGGACCAGATTGATGTGAGTAAAACTTTCTTCCTGCCTGAAGCAAGGAATTAACAGTCGTCCTAATTGAATGTGCATAAGCGCGCATCAGTAGAGATTCTATACTTATTGCGTCTCCATTCACACTAGCTCAAACAAACAGATAAAACGGTAGTCAAGGCTCTAAAGTTAAATACCAATCGCTCACGAAGGTGCTTATAACACAGATGGAGCACTAACACAATGGAACCGAGAGAAAAAGCAAGCCAGACTCACTTAAAATCTTTAAAGTGGTCGTACAACCATAACAACTTGGCATTCTCCGAAGAGTCCACTAGCTTAAAGCGTGGGTCAGTCAAATGCTGGCGGACCAATGCTATATCGGAGTAGACTAATAATGGATGAGCTTGAGTGGGGACCAGAGGATCCGCTGTAGCTCCCGAGAAGCAAGGAAGCGTCTCTTGAACACGGTGTGACTGGCGGGTAGAGAAGACCGATGAGGAAATATGCAACGAAAGGATTAGATAAGCACGTGCCCCACATAATCCGTAAACAAACGATAGACAAGAAGGTAACATAACATGTAGGCCACCTCGTATTTTTATGACCTAGATAGGTGACACGTAGAAAATGTATATAGTCACAAACATTTTAAAGAACACTAAAAAACAGTCGGGAATGAAACTATACGCAGGGTCGTTTAAGAGAACCACAGGTTATTAACTCAATTGGAGAATGCTGAACATCGGCTTGCCCAGACAATCGTGCAAAGGACCAAAGTGCATACAAAATAAAAGCTTTCCATCATTGGCAACAGCCAACTAGAGTAGACCTACTTTCCATCAATCGGGCTGGTGTCAACATCGTTACACTAAGAGAATATTGTTTCTACCTAATACGTTTCAGGATTAGTAGTAGTAGGTTAAGTTAACAACAACAAGAAGCCGTAATGTTTACCCAAGCACATTAGGTCCTTTCATCAGAACCGCAGAACGCTGCCAGTAGGTCTTTGACAGTGATCACCTGTTCACCGGGGAACTGATTGATTAGCTGATTTCGTGGGTCAAGTGATAAGGTTCTGCAGAAAATGAAAAATAATGGATATTACAGAAAAAATTAGACAACTAACGGAAGTGGCCTCAGTAAGAATCTGTCCAGTGCAGTGACGAAGGCGGATGAGGTCGCAAAGGGTTACGGCATATAACCTGATCAAAACAAATTAATTGATATAAATGACAACCAGCTGGAGATCAATAAACAGAACTGACTAGTCCGTTGAAACAAAGACCAACAGCGATCTTGTCAACAGATGCTATATCAGCATAGTCTAAATCACACGTACTATACGAAGGGCACAGTCGTTTCGAAGCTGGATCTGCAAAATAAGCAAAGCTGTCATGCGCCTCAAATTTTCAAAGTATAGTCAAATCACTAGTACAGACCTCCTTAAGTCACGCTCAGACACTGAGGCGACACACCGACGCAGGGACTGAGTAAACTCCATAAACAGTACACCGTACTTAGGAAATAATCTCTCACTGAAACCAAATCACTAATATCCGGGGATCAGATAAATTAAGCATCCACACTTTATCACAGAGATACTAGTTTTCCTACGACACATCTCTTAGAGTTAAAGGACTAGATTCCTAAAACATAGTTCTAATATCTCAAATGATTACGGAGGTGAGGACCAGCACAAAAAAAGCACTGCGCTCGCTTATATGTCTCATTCATCCAATGTCGCAACTTTCGAAACGCTCCCAAATTTCGCTTGCACCAATCTGCCTATGCAGTTGTCTCTTTCCGCAGGTGTAATTAGTAGCTTAAAAAATAGCACGCTCTAATATGTTCCCGTATATCCATTACACACCTGCACCAGTTCATCATGCCACAAGCGCTGCGACAGGTAACAACACATAAATTATGACTATCGAGTATGTATGAACCAATTCTGTCCAAGTAGATGGTCTGAGGCTAACACGCTAAGTCTCCTGCACACGGTAGCCGGTTGTTTCCTTGGTAGGCTACAACGTGGTGCACCTCAATCAGGTCATCCTTCAAAGTGGGGGAAAGGAACTTTGTGATTTCAGCATTGTGCGACTGGAAACCACATCTCGGTGCATACACGGAGCGAGCTATTTACTCGGAGGCCAACAAAATGTGACCCGTCATCAACGAAATGAAATTACGAATTCACAGTTAACCTGGGAAGCAGCAGCGGATTGGTGAAAATTAGATACGTAATGGTATTTAGCAGTTTTCACTCCTTCTGGCTTCAACCTGCTATGCAATCGCGAATGCGTCGTGTTTGCTATACTTTATCCTGTTTAGCTTCTACAGGATTTAACGGATAATGTTTCGTAACATAAACAATGCTCCCCCGGACAGCAGATGGTCAAGAGCTACTTGTTTATTTTTCCATGTACTTTCGAATCTTTGAATGACCTTGCTGCTCACTAAATAATCAGGCGCCATTTATACCGTTCGCCACCACGCTCGTTAAAATCGGTAGTAGCGGAAACAGCAATCATCCTTTTGTTATACTGAACTGTCTCATGTGTAAAACCGTTTCTTTTCTGACAACTCATGTTGAAATCTCGGTTGGAGTGTTCTAGGATGCTTAGCCAGGCACTGGTTGCTGACACTATTGACGTACACGGCATTGGTGTTATTGATCATCGGTTTCATTGTCCCGGTGACTGTACGGACGTTCCGGTAACAAAGTATCGCCTACGCAAATAGGCGATGCCCACGGTCTCGTTCTTCCCTGTTGATAGACTCACTACCTGAGAATGCTGATCACGGACATCCGTTCCCACCCATCTCGAATGTGATGAGCTGATAAGAATCGTCCAACTGATTTAACTGTGGTGAACCCATGATAGCTCAGTGTTGTTCTTGGGCGTATACGTAAATTACAATAGATAGAGACGTTGTGACCACATTGTTTCTGTCCTACTGTGTGGAAATTAACCAGCTGTAGGAGCCCACGACAAGATAAGCACAAGTCTGTCGAAGAAGACGTCAGCAGATTGCTCACTGAAGCTCACGCTAGTGAGACGTGGAAATCCATGGCATACACCGTGTTGGGAGAACTTAAAGTAAACTAGGTCTAGCTCTTGCGATCCGCTGCAGCAGGCGACGTATACTCTAAAACTGACCTGAGTCTGATGTCACATCGCGCACGGCTTTGCACAAAATAGAACGAAATGGCTCGCAGGTCACAGAACTGGGAAACATTTTAAGCAAACTAAAATTTCTGACCTATATATATCCCGACGATAAAGCACACGAACAATGCGACGAAATTAGTTGTGCAGACCACATACGCCAACCCGGCTCGATTAGGTAATCCTTCACAGACGAAATCTTAGGAAGGGAATTTGACTCTACTCCTTATTGTCGGATCCTCTATGCAGTCATGCTGAAACGATATAAATCTTAGACAGGCTGCGTGATGATCTAATGCCCGAACTGGGAAAAACACGAAAAGGATCACAGTATGCTGATTGTAGAGATTTTCGGAACACATCACAGGAAAGTTTATCATAGACGAAACTGTGTTATCGACATCTATGGACTCTAACACTCATGCATCCTGGCGTACTTTCTAACAGCATGTTGTCTATGACCTAGGTGGCCAATGCCAACTATGAGCGTTTATTTATCCTAATAATTTTATGCTTTGTGCTTTCCTCAAGACGTCTGACTGTTCACCACAAGTTGAGCAACACACTCAACTGAACCAAGCAAGGTTAAGGACATGAATTTTCAGTGCACCGGGCGGTTGAAGTAACATTAAACAACGGTTGCAAGCTAGCCTCTAGGATTTTGTTGTCCACCTTACAGATGAAGCTCATCGGTAACTTACGTATGGAAATCTTGATGGTGGTTGAACTGTTTCACAGGAGTGTCAAGATGCGAGTAAATACACAACAAAAATGAACCGCTTACCGCCGCCGTAATAGAGCAACATACAAATAAGTAAATTATTTAAGTTTTTCACATTCAGCAACATGTCTGCATGTCAAGGATATTAACTTATCTGGGTCATGAATGAACTTATCCATGGTGTCACACACACGTTCACACCAAAATTCTTCTACTTAGATTGTTGCTTTATTGTATCTTTGTCCAACACTAGTCTGATTTTTCGTTACTTCGCGGTTTGCAAACGGCTAATCATACTTTGAGCTGACGGTGTGCTCCAGTACAATATGACTGGCGGCCGGTTACTGAGTTATAAACGAGTGAAGCTATCAAAATAAAAATACAGACACAACATGCTTAGTCGGTTTGGGATGCACATTTTCGAGGTCCAGTTGTCACGGCAACATCTTGTCAAAACCACACAAAACTTTGATTTCAAAAATATAATACTTATGAACGGTCATGTTAATATTCATCAAGAATAGCACAACACCAGATGTAGCACTTTTTATTGTCCGAGGAGTATGACACCCTAGAAGTCTAAGTTTGTGTAACCAAATCACTCGCCTTTTGTGAACCGGTCAGAAGGGTAAATGTAATGCTTACATGAACTTTGCTTCGTTGGTGCTTTGACTGGTTAATCTTAATCGGGGTGAAAGGATATGGGAATAGGTACCATAAGTTCACATGCCCACAGGTTGATACATGATGGGAAATGATATTTGCCTGTACGTGTTTGTCTTTGTGCTGATTCGTAAAAAATTGTGTTGGACGGTTATCAGATGCAACGAGAAAGGTGAATGGAACTGACTAGAAGGCGAATTCAATGAAGCTGCTGCCTTCGACCATTTCCGCTCCGAATACGGAAGCACACTGAAGCAACATTCAGTCAGACACGCGCAGTTAAAACCCTGTGAAACTAACCGTGCCGGTTGTCTCTCACGTATGCGCCGATCGAGCAGTATTTTACAACTATCAACTCACTCACCCATGATCAAAGCGTTGGGCGATGTGGAGAAATCCAAATTGTGAAGCCGTTCTTCCAATCTGTCTAGGATGCGTTGAACTGTTAGTCAATCATCACGAACTGCGGTCAAATTATCCGAACATCCAAAGTCTAAAACAATCGAGCTGACCGAATTTCCACACCTACGAACTCACTGTCGTGAGTAAAACTTCGTTAGATGTTAGACGGAATAAGTGAAACTCCAAGACCCTGTCGTACCTCATTTGAACTGCTACTGGTCCAAGTCCTAATCTGGCCCGAAGTCCGACTACAGATTGCTTCCAGTAAAATGGCACACGTTTTGAACATAGGCTTTCTTGTTAGACAATCACAAAATGATCCTATCAACTAGGCAAAAAGTCCCACTTATGGTTGGAAAAACAACAAATGTCGTCCTTCAGGCGTACGCTGATGTTAGCAATGTGATGCTCAAGTGATGCAGTAGCTGCAGTTTTCAAGTAAACAGCAACTAAAAATGAAATATTAGCAAGTTAGCAGGCGAAGATCCTGGAAAGTAACAGTCAGCCAATGGAAGTACGTTCCAGCTACATGTAGCGAAAGTGAAATAAAGTTTGAGATTTATAGCAACCTAAAGAGATCCACGACACTTATGCGGAAGCCATTGCGACACGTTCGCTCAACCTTCGGAAGCGAACAAGACGGTCGGCCCTCCAAAGTACACAAGAAAAGATGCAGCGTGGCTTTAAACAACTTTTACGGCCAACAGATATTCATATTCAAAACAACTGTTTATCGTACGAAAACTGCTCAAGATAATGAGTAGGTGAGAGAGATGATACGTTGACATACCTGAATCTCGCTCCAAGAGGTGTTTGGGTATTGCTCGTTAAACAAACCAACAAATTCATCGTGGTGTATCTGTACAGTGGGATCAGAACGAGCAGAAGAGTAGTCCAACGTAACAGCAAACAAGCGATGCGTAAATCGAAACTACACGTTACAAATGATGTACGCTGTACACTACTATACGGTAATTCAAGGGACACATGAGAAAACCCATTTCTTTCCTCCCACATGGATAAAAATAGTGTGTTCACAGAAGTGCGCCAATTGGTTGCGCAGTCCAAGCGTTCCGGACTACGCGTTGGCGAACGGACGCGTTGCTAAAGAATCATCTCACTTGAGATAAGCCAACTGACAAGGATAATGATGGTGAAACAAAAAAAAAGTCTGTTAAATTCTTTGTTATGAATCTGTAAAGTATTCGAACCATGAGGCAAAACAGATCGCACGCAGACACTACATAATCTTTCAATCAACAATAACTGGAAGTCTTTCTAACGCTGTAGGTGACGTAGGTCGGCCCTTTCGAAAAGAAGCACTAGACTCGAGTTTCGCTCTCATTAGAGCTCGTCAGTAGTGCATATCCTTGCCACTGCCGGGACTAGAACTCCGGCCACGCTTTCATGAGGCAACCGTGTTGACCACTGCGCCATTGACCTCACATTAGGCACGACCGAATTATCATATGTGAACGCTCAACCACTTTCGCTTGTGAGTAATGATCAGGTTGCCCGATCGTCTCGAGAGGAGACACAGTTACTGTCCTGTTAACTCCAATCGATAACCCCGCGATTAGGACTTCCTAGGCAGGTCGAAATCTCCGATCTCATTAAACCAAAGCAAAACAATAATTTACCATAACCTCGATCGAGAGAGGTCAGATTACTGAAGCAAAAAACAGTCCGCAGACAGCACATCATACAAAGCATAAATAGGCTCACTTGGAAGAATGTCTCCGATAATATAAAACAATGTTCTATCGGTAACTCTGAAAAATCTTCCGGTTGCCATGGGATAAGATAAAATTGCCGCAGATATAGATCCTTGATATGTTCAATGTAGTCTACCGTGATTGCTTCTAAAAACAAAAGCATTTAAGGAGATTCAGCGACGGACGGTATCTCACCACCACGTTGCAGGTCTCTTAGTGGCCACAAAAGGGAATAGCACACACCGCGAGGCGTATAAAAGAAGGGAACTATCCGAGCTGTGAAAAGAGAGAAGAGTCGAAGAGAATGCTGTTATCATTCACGTACGCGGCAAAAAGAAAAATGCTTATTGAGACAAAACGGTGAAGCAGACAATTACATCCCTAAGGAAAATAAATAACGCTGTCCAATAACTAATAAATAACACAGCGATTTCGAGAGCTACATGAAGTAGACTACGTAAAAGGCATAGTAAACAATATCACAACTGTCGCTACAAGTTGCGCACCTCGATCAGGTCATCGTTCAGAGCGGGGTAGAGAACGTTTGTCACGCCAGTGCCATCAGCGTTCATACTACAATCGAAAACCACGACTGGTGGTATTCATTTCTGATTAGCTGGTCAAAGTGACCGAAGCCAAAGCGAGTCTATACATAAACCTCACTACAAGTGACTTGCGCTGCAACATTTGTTCTTCCACGCACACACCACTTATCCACTGTAGACCAAAAGGAATAAGACTAGAATGNCATGAACAAATAAACTGACAGTCATCAAAATCCGATGGAGGAGTTCGATAACAGAAGGAAGGAAGACTGACTTGCTTTAATGGATCGTCCTCGCGATAATTCATGACAGTGAAGTGCGTACCATAATCTCCGAAGTTGTCCAAACAGAACGGCCTGCGAAACGAAATGAACACAGCGAAGAATAGACAGAAAATCTAACGAAAGCAAAAAAGAACGAAAAACTTAGTCGAGAGTGAACCCTACACACAGGTGAACAATAAAATACTTGCACAAACAACCGACAGAAAAGATCACATTGGTGGGACGTAAGAAAACGCTTTTGGATGACTATGCCGCCGGAATTCCAGGAAAAGTGGCAGATGTAATCCACCAAAAGGATACTTGGGAAACAGCCTTCAAATTGAAGATTAGATGACGGTTTCAAACAGACCCGTTGTATGCGAACAGTGGACAGGATAGAGACGAACAGGCTTACCTGTTTGCAAAACGCAGCCAAAATACGTTGTACACGTACAACCGCAGCGGTTGCACCGAGCGAAGCAGCACCACGTAACGCACATCAAACTTGACGTTCGCCTGGATGTCATCACGGTAGAACAGCACCGGGTCCGTTACGTATCGGCTGGCAATCTGTATGAATTCGAACAGTAACGTAACGCATGAGGTGTATGTTCCAGCATGACATAAAAGCAGCTGAAAATAAACGTCACTATTGGAGTTCGAATGATCCGCAATGTTACCGTTAACCGCGTAGTAACTCGTGCATGATAAATGAAAACCAAAACTGTAGTACGCAAAGCTATAACGCCCTGATTTCAAACAAAAGTGACCGTAAAATGGGCAGCGCGACATCCATCGTTCATGAAATGTTGAAATAATACCGTGTAAAAGATTCCTTCAAACATGGAAATTTCTTAGTCGCTGACCCGACAAGTTTGGAGATGATATTTTCAAGTAAGGCTTACGGTTTTCTGTTAGCATCAACGAGGTTAAGGAAACAATTCACAACTCAAAGTTAAAATTCTGTTTACTTATGTTCCTGCAAAGGACAACCGATCAATTGGGTCAAAATAGCCCCACGTCGAATCCTCCTTAACAGTTTGGGATCTCTAATCTTCGTGTAAATAAAAAGAGGACTTCAGAGAGAGATCTGCCTTTTAGGCAAATAATGATGGGGTAATAACAAACAGTTTTCTAAAATCAACAATAATGGACATCTTTGTCGGATTAATCGAAAAGCGTGCTTTCGACAACAATGTTGGAAATGAAGTTTAGAAACTTGTCGATAGTGGTACTTCGGAGTTTACCAATGATGTATATTCTCATTCTTTTTATAACCCAGTCCAGTCTAAAAGCTGCGCGCGCAGCAACAGCTGATGACAGTCTACCAGTTTTAGACATTATCCCTTACGGGACGTAAAGATAGGACATCGATTCAATCTGGTCACCATAAGATAGTATAAAGTGGTCAATACTTGCTATCTTCAAGATCTGGAACAATGTAACATCAACGTGTCTTCTTAAAAATCATTTGACAGAATTGAAAACCTGTGTGGAGACTGCATTCTACAAAGAGCTGCTAACCAAAACGCATTCGACGAAAATATGGTCCCAAAAACTCACAGAATTTCGTCACCGGTGAAAATCGGAAAACGTTCCAATGTATTCAGTGCAAAAAAGCATCATTTTACTAAGTCTGTGCTTACCTATAGATTACTTGGTTAATACTGTATGTTTCAATTTTCAATTTTAACCACACAAATTTCGCTGCTCAAATGTACACTGGTTTCGGCCCGACTAAATGAACTTTAAGAGCGCAAGATGTAATTCACTTAACAAACTTGACTCATAAGTTCATTATCAGGTCACCAGCCGCCGTTAGGCCTGCACATGGTATCCACACTACAGGATGATCGAACACCCAGTCGTATGGCTGTTACTAGTAATGACGCGAATGTCCGGTCAAGCGTACAACAGAAACCCAGTCACTCAGTCACCGTGTCACTGAGCCAATCAACTCACTCGCCATACCATTACGTGATACGAGCACTGAACTATCACACAACAGCGAGGACTTGTTGAGCACACAATGACAAACAATTAGTACATAAACATATGCTACCGCTATACCATGATTGCAACCTACAGGCCCTTTTCTACTCCGTTTAGTCGCTGATGCCTCGATCTATGACGCGAATAGCGGCTAGGAAGTCCAAAAACGAAATGTTAACACCTCGCAGCAATTGTTGGTGAATTAGATAAGGAGAATTCAATACTACAAATTCCTAACGTTCATAGTAGCAGTAACCCATTGCGTATCGAACCGTACAAAAAAGTCAACATCACTATATAACAGCTACCTCTCCCATATCTATATAGGGGCGGAAGTGGTCAAAATAGAACTGTGAATTCGATCAAGTCAGACAGCGACCGACCAAATACGAGAACACTGACCAATGGATTGGTGTCACACATTCGGATAATTTGATCAAGATTGTCTGTGACACAAATTCCCAGGCCACGGCCGAGATTCCATGGCTTCAGAATCCAAACATTGTACGCCTTTTCCGTTGCGTCACCACCGTTCGCGACAGTCTGTCGACGGCAGCAACTGGGAGAAGTGCACGCAGTTAACGTTTGGACCGAGTCAGGCTGCTTCAAACGTTGCTAGAGAGAGAGTGAAGAAATCCGTGGGATCAGTTTCACGTCAACGACCCAACCAGTCATCATCAAACTTTACTGATAAATAACGTACCTGCCTAATCATAATATACGTGAAAGAATTGATAAGTAAAGACGTAGGTACAACTGGCAGTCGACTGTCAACAAACGCCAAAAATGACAGCACGTAAACAAAACACACCTTCAACTTCGAACACACCAATTAGATAAACAAACAAGCGTCCGCCGTTACAAAGTCCTATGAATGCACGTCAAATTGTGTTTCGTGATGCAACCAGTACAAGACCAGAAGTATTTTCAACCAGGACCAACTGTCGCAAGCGGCAGAAAGGTAATTACGAGATTGACACCACCATACAGTGATAAGACAAGGGAATGAGACAGCCTGTGCGGGTTGCTGATCAGAACAGGCGTAAATAACAACCAACATCTTAAGTTAACACTCCTAACTTGTTTCTCGGACACTGATGTAGCATGTGCGACAAAACTACAGTCAAACTAATTCGTTTTCAATTGAACGACTGAACCTGCATAATTGCTACAATGCTTAGAGTAAAACGTCTCAACAATGAAACTAGTAGTGTATGGCATGTAACCCACAATTCGAAAACCAGTAAAACAAAATCGCACATGCGGTTGAGATGGTGTACTTTCACACATATCAATTTGTACCAATTGATGGGCAACCTCTTTAGTCAGTTATCTCATCCAAGCCCAACAATTTGCTGCACCACATTGGCGGATGATATCAGGAAACAAAGCAGATTGCACGAGACCCCAACACAATCGAAATGACCGGATCTCTATCAGAATATATGGGGTAGCGAATCAATTAATCTATTTCCCGTGTAAAAGCCACGTAACAAACTCCACTGTTACTGACAGTTTGCTGAAGCACAGATCAATGTTATTCTGAAGAACCGAAAGCAAAGTGAAAATAAAGGTCTCCCGCTGTTATAGAGAGAAGAATAAATCCGTAATCTGGTTCCGCGACATTCGGATATCAAGCGACACCGGGAATCGAAACAGCACATTCTAGTATTTCAGCCAGAAAAACACACTCAAGATCAAGATGACCGATGCGTTTGGATGAGGAAAAATCGATAATGCATACATTGCATTTACTTGTTGTCGTTGAAAATAGGCCACGAACGACGGAAGCTCATGAACGAGGTTGAAGGTTACTGGATACCAATCACAGGTCAATTTCTTTTCCAATGGAAGGTCACCATCCACGTGTCCGTGTTGTGTGGAGGCCCACAGACTGGCAATCGCTGCCAGTAGGTCTTTGACAGTGATCACCTGTTCACCGGGGAACTGATTGATTAGCTGATTTCGTGGGTCAAGTGATAAGGTTCTGCAGAAAATGAAAAATAATGGATATTACAGAAAAAATTAGACAACTAACGGAAGTGGCCTCAGTAAGAATCTGTCCAGTGCAGTGACGAAGGCGGATGAGGTCGCAAAGGGTCCTATGAGTGTAACTGCTTTTCGTCTGGCTGCTCCCCTTTGGCCTGTCTGACAGGGTTGAACCTGGAAGGACCGGAGTCCTAGTCAGCATAGCCCGCCGGATCAAAACAGCACACAAGCCCGACCACCTCGTCAAGGTAGCAGTATAGGTCAGGCGAAGGTTGAGTATGCAGTGTCCAGTATCTGACACGAGTTCGAAAACGCATCCGCCAATCCAGTATATTGAAAAATCAAGCTCAAGGTTTCATTAATCAAGTTTCTAGGATCTGGCTGGATATCTGGTATCGCAAACATACTAACGGATTCGAGATGGAGTTGGCTGTTGCTAACGACGCCCAACATATCTGCCACTGCGCAAGCAGGATCTCCTCCAGTTTGAAAGCTACGTTAACCACACACTATAAAGGACGACTGCGATTCCCTTTCAATGACACCATCAAGGAATAATGAGTCAAACCCTATGTTGAAGCACTTACCCTGTTGGTCACGCAGCACTAATGTTTTCAGCTGATTCAACGATCCAATTACCTACGCTGGAAACGTCAATCCGCAGTGCAAGTGGGTAGAGGTGTCTTCCACGACCGACGGCCAGTTTGAGAAGTTAACTTTCACTTAGGGTCTCCAATACCCAACGGAGGTCCACATCCGCATCGTATCTTGAGTGGATTAGATTACTACGGACGTCCATGTTCAATCGCATCTGCTCGGTGGCACCGGCCAATAAACAACAACGTAGTTAAAGAGTGGCTATTTGTCAATGCAGGTTCAGTCATTCGGTCTCTACGGGTGTACTGGTTTAAACGACTAGGTCATGTGTTAAGAATCAGAGCAAATCTCACTGTTGAGCACTCTTTGTCAACTGGAGTGGAACGACGGGAAACAAACGGTCTTCTGGCATAGAGAAGTGTCGGAGAAGTCGTCAATTTCCCGAAAGCATCGTTCAATTTGCCTAATAAAAAACCTAAAACATTACTATTTCCAGTGGCCTTCAAAGTTGGCATGGATATGTGCTTCTCCGTCCTTCACGAGCGTTCTTAGCCTTCACTGCTGGTTCCGGCATTCCGCCTATATGCTCGTCTTCTGACTGGGACCTTGCTGTATTGCCTCAACTTTTGCCTAGTCCATTTTTCAACTTCGCTTTCTTGTTGGTCACAAAGACTATAAACATGAACGGGTTTCTGACCATGTTCTGTTCGGAGTGAACAACAAGATAAACCTCTGTTTGAAGATCGGTCTTCTTCCTGTCTTCATGCGTTCGCCTTGGGTGGCTGGGAAATTCCGAGTTAATCGTGTATACTGTGTCATCCGTTGTTCACTGCCGTTAACCGTTGTTCTATTATCAGTTGTAGCCAACTTACACGCTCATAGACCATAGATCCAGTTACAACAAGCGAAGAAGATTATCAACAAATTAGTCAACGTAAGTAGCGTGCCCCCAGCGAGTTAGGGTCCAGATGAGCCACGGTCTGTAGGCAGAGGAGGGGAATGAGGTCGGACAGCTGGGTTCAGTGGAGTAGACGTAGCTATTGTATACATGAAGAAATGAAACGAGGCATTGCAAATTGTCTTATCCCCGATTTGTCTTGTCAATTCCGTCCTCGAGAAAGCGATTTTGTCCAACTGGGATTGGCAGACCTTCCTCGAATGTTCCTACGGTAAACTTCAGTAGTTATCCACCAACTGGACCCTTAACTGGTCGTGTTTACTCTAACTGGTGGCGAGCGTGACGGTTATTTTTGGCAACTCTCAGTCAATAGTGCGATTGTAGAATAGATGCAAATCGTCATTCACACACGGTTGGCGGCATCCGAAACGGATTAGCCTGTCACAGTGACCGAAGCCAGAGGACGCCTGCGCTTCAAACCATCACCCCAAGTGGCTTGCGCTGCACCACTCTTGATCTGATGCACAGGAACATTTGATTCTCAATATCGATCTTCCCCGTGACCATCGCCGAACAATATGTAACCTCTGACCGATTTTCACGCAAGAACATCATGTCTGTCTACTCTTTGCCCAATTGGATAACAGACCCAGAGCGTCGCACACGGATGGATAAAAAAAAGTAACAACGTATTCCGAACGAATTCGTTTCGAAACGAGTGATGTTTTCATTGTGAGATGACTTAATATTGGCATGCAGGTACAGCCGTAGATCAGACCGCAACCGACTCAAAATACTCGACGATTTCTGATAGCAAATGTTCTCACAAGTTCCTGACGAAGTGGTATAAAAAAAACTTGATCAATTTCCTGTTGACCGGAGATCGGTAGGAGCATTGGCTGAAGCACATTCTTTCTGCATTGTGAAGACATAAACATCATCGTTGAGTAGTTCCCCCAGGCGTACTGTTCTGCCCAATCACGTAACTAGACCTTGACTCTGATCCATATTCCAATCGACCTACAGAGTGCCGAAATCAATGGAGTTTGGTTGAGCTGAGCGAAGCAGTGAACAGACGAATAAACGTTAATCGGTAAGGGTCATGTAATAAGACGGTAGCCACAAATAAACAGCAGAGACAATTAAAACGAACTGCTTCATTCACCTTAGATAAGTGGATGTTCAGACAACGCGCACGTAGGAATGCAGAGTCGCGATCAGGAGATGTGCTTTTTCACACAAGTTTGAGACATTCAATCGATTCGAACTGTCTGTTACTATTTCCCGTCCACTCGTGCAAGTACGGATATATGTGGCGTTGCGACCCTATGTACTTTGCACTGACCACGTTTCAGTATCCAGTATAATTTGTACCTTTCTTTGTTACAACCCGCTGCATGCGCTTAAACATTTGCTTGAACGAGTATGGAGGCCGACAGGTACCTTTCCTGGTGTGGGAAGATTATGCGTGCAAACACAGCGGAGGCTTCACAAATTCATCCTGAGAGGTTCAGGGATATTTTTGCCTTCCTAGCCATAGGCAGACTCAAACTGTCTGTCAATATGATCCATAAGTCTCGTTAGCATGTTGATATATGGGTGCCTTTTGGGGTCAAGGTAACAGTCAGCGCAATTTTGATAGTAAACGTGCATGACTTTACATTTGTTGACATTGAACGGCAAGTTATTTTCTATGGACCACTGATTTAGGCAGTTCAAATCGTTCTGTAAGGTTATCACATATTCTGAATGAGTCATCGGCCTAGAGCAACATCGGCGATTTGACTATACTGGGTAGATCAAGAACGAAACGACTGACTAACAGGAACCCTAAGATTTGCCATTGTGGGACGCCATTGCTGACTGGGAACCAACGTGACAACTATTCATTCACCTTGACATTATCAAGGTATGTTACTCAACTGAGTTTAGTCGTGACGACCACTTACGTTTAAGAACAACAGAATCTCAACTAGCGACGCAGTTTTACACTTTGCACTAATAACCCACCAAGGCATTAACCGCAGAAGCGCTGACGATCGGCTTTGAGAAGCAGCATAGGCTCAATTCGCGAGGCTGATTGAGACATGGACGCAAATGTTGATCATCATCATAGCAGCCATGAGCCTGACCAAAAGGTACTGTGGCTCGGGCTGCCGCTCACCTCAACAGTGACGTGGAATATCCTAGAAGAAAACGTTACTAAGAAGGTTGAAAATTAATAAAGTCTAAGCGAAGAACTAGAAATGGTATGGATGCAGGTACGCCATTGACTGCGACACGCCGCCATCTCGGATAGCGTCTCTAACCAGCGGTTTGAGTGATCACGAGGACCCCATCCAGGCAGGCGACACCTACCCACTTTACTCAGTGGAGCAGTCAGGGTTTTCATATTTCGTGACCACGTTGTCGCTTGACCACCACGTGGTTTCACCCAACTGTTGGTGGTCTCAGTATATAATGCCCGGTACGGTAAACGCTCAGCTGGCATGCGGAGTACGTGACCTAACCATCGCAGGCTGTGCAACGTGAGTAGTTGACCAATTGATCGCGCATCCCGAGCGTTCCGGAATACGCGCCGGCGAACTGCCGTATTGCTCACGCGATCAGTCCACTTAATGTGGGCTATTTGGCGGAGACAACGATGGTCAAATACAGCAAGCTTGTTGATATCTTCCTTGCGAACAGGCCACGTCTCCGAACCATAGAGCAAAACAGAACGCACACAAGCATTATATACTCTTCCTTTCAGCGACAATCGAACGTCTTTTCGACGCCACAGATGACGCAGGTTGGCAAAGGCAACTCGTGCCTTTGCTATCCTCGTTGATATCTCATCAGCAATATTACAAGCTGACGAGATAATGCTACCCAAGTAGGTGAAACTGTCCAGTCTAATGTTTCTTAAGCTATGGAGACGAAAATCAAATGAGGTAATAATACCTTTCCAAATTCAGACGAATTCCCAAAAATGGCAGTTGCTTAGAAAGTCACATTCCACTTCTCCCAAACTAGACCCAAATTCAAAATCTGATTAGCTTGGCCTAATACGCAGCAGTACAGAATAGATTGTGAAACCGAAGAAATACCTATTACTACGGCAGAGTAACTAAAAGGTGACGCTGTAAAGAGTAAATCACGCATAGACAAACGCTTTGGCTAAAATGGCGGAATGGTAAACACTTACACAACTCAGGCCTGTTTATGGTGTTTAGGTAGCGCAACGCAAATAGACTCACCTCCTGAACAACTAAACTGCATCGATAAGATGTGTTCACGGAGGAGGGAGAGAGTAGACTTACTGCCTAACGTTGCATATGATCGGAACATGTCACTGAAGAAAGGCAAAGTCCCGGGCGGCAAATTAGCCGTTTAACAGCCAACTATCAGTCTAATTTTGAAAGATAGGTATTAGTTGCCTCTGTAAAGAATCAGGTCGAGTGTCGGCTATACAAAAACGCCAACGTTTCTGGCAGCCAAAGCTCAAAGCAAACGTTCAGTAGACGGTCGTTAACGCCAATCATTAGTGTGGATCACAACACGAGGGAATCTGTTGTGACTGGATCTACGGCCTACGAGCGCGTAAACAGACAACAGAATAACGGTTAGTGAAACGGTAGATAACGGAACGACGTTCAACGGTAATGAACAACTGACTACGAAGTAAGCACGACTAATTCGTATCTTCCCGGCCAACCCAACCACCTGAGGCTAACGCAGAAACAGAAAAAAGACTGGCCTCCGGACAGAGCTCTTCTTATGTCACTCAGTCCGAAGACAACACGGTCACAAACTAGATCATATTTAAAGGGTTTGTGACCAATCAGAAAACAAGGACAGAAGTGGACCAGACAAAGATCCAGACAGTGATGTCCCAATTAAAGGACGAGCGTGTAGGCAGGGTGCCAGAAAGCTTCACCACGGCTGAGAACGCTTGTGAAGGGACAACTTTCAAGTGGCACAAACAATGCTAGACGCTATTTCGCGTTCTGCTAAATACTTCGGAATGCGCTTTGCAGCCTCAAAATGCAAAGTGCTTCTGCAAGATTGCTGTGATTACGTAGATTTAATGTTAGATAATGAAGTTATGGAGATCGGAAGCTGTATCAGCGGCGGTGGATGTGTAGGGTATGAAATAAAAGCGCGTATCTATAAGGTTAGGGAGGTATTCGTTAGGCTGGGGCATCTCTGGTGACAGAGAAGTACCTCTCTGGTGTTTAAAGGTCGCTCACGTAAAGCGACAGTGAGGGCTATATTATTTTACGGCTGCGAAACATGGTCCGCTCAAGGTAGAAGACGTAAACCGTTTTCAAGTATTTGACCACCGATGTCAGCGTTCGATCGCTCGAATCGGATAACACCAACGGATAATCAACTAAGTGGTTAAGAAGCGGGTGTTTGGTAGGGAATACCAAGCGAGTTTTTCTGTGTAATCCTTACAGCTGCACACTTTTAGATGATAAGGCCATGTACTAAGGATGCCAGCTAGTCGTTTGCCACATCCGAGCACTCTTTGCCGACGCTGCGGCCGACTGGCGCAAGGTGCGAGGTGGACAGATGATGATCCTGGTGTAGACAAATGAAGTTGTTTACCAATTGGGTTCGTCTCCCAGGCTGGGGACCTCGCGACTCAGAGACTGGAGATGGCGGTTAATTGGGATCAGTGGCCTGAATGTCGCCAATGGTTGGCCGAGTTGCTTGTGACGTAAGCGCACTAACTCACCCCGTTAAGATGCTCTCTTGCTGATGATGCCTTACTTTCGTGTGCAGCTGGATTGTCTATAAACACCTTGACGTTGGGTGTTTGTGAACAGTTAGTTTTGGCAGTTAGGTCTTTACACACCTACTTCTTATTTTATTACTTAAGGCTTGTTTTTGTCTTTACGGTTGTGTAGCATTTAAGCAACAGCATGAACCACTGATCTATTGCCGTGTATGATGATGACGATCCAAAATGTCCCTTCTGGTGCGGATCCCAGATGTAAGTACAATAATCAGACACGGAGAAAGCTGAAAAAACTTCTTGTGTGTGTTGAAATCCGAACCGACTTTTCCTGCTACCTTGGTATCTAAATACGGAGGGCCATGCCGACTAGCACTTCGGTCCTTCTAAGTTCAACCATGTCGGGAAGGTCAAAAAGGAGCATCCAGACAACAGGCAGTTGCGTTCATAGATTTGTATGTCGCACTAGTGACTGCGTATGCAGAGCTTATGCAATCAGGCATGAACCCATGAGTAAATAGCCGAACTATATGTATAACTGCAGCATTGCTGTCTTCCACGTGCGGAAGGAGGGGAATAGAATAGGCAACCTCAAACAAAGAGCACAACGATCGCCCAACGGTTGAACATGACTACCAGCATGCTATCCTGTACAGTCGAAAACCTGCAATAATTCTTAGAAGCATGATGTGGCATATAATACACATGTCGCGCACACCAATAACCGGAATGAGTCGTTAACGCCTTATTCACTGCAACCATGGGCTGGGTTAACCCCTCAGTGCTACGTGCGTCAGAATGTTGAGTAAGAGGCTTCGGGTTGGCTCTCCAAAGAAAAACTTGCTTCCCTTTGTCCCACAGGTCAAACAAGATACAGTCCCTCAAGAGTTCAAGGATGCCTTGATTCTACTGTTCTTTAAAGATAAGGGTAAGAGACAGGCATTTACAGTGCATCGGTGCTACGCTGGAAAGATGTTGGCAAAAATCCTGTTGAACCTATTGGCCACGGCTTTCGACCACTGCATCCAAATCGAAATCCATGGCTGGCGAACACGTATATATAACAAACTATACACTCAAGTGTTCACAAACCCTGGTCCGTCCCCACTGAAATGAAAGCAGTAACTCTCGGCCGATATGGGAAACGTCGACACTTACGATCTGTATATTCCTGGCGAGATCAAATGTTACAGTCTTCAGTTTAAACGGTCTGATCAATGCGCAAATGTACCGACATATAATCATTCCACGGTAAATCTCGTCTTCTTGACCAGAACAGCACCATTGCTATGTACGGTTAAGTAAAACAAGTGTGGGGTTGACTGCTATGACTACCAAGCAATGGGGTCGGAAAATACGAATAGGCTGAGCTGATTTGCCTGAAATCATCAGGTATTAGCTTTCGAGAAACATGCAGTAAGCAAGAAAAACACCAGCCAGTTCGTCGAAAATAAACCCGTTTTCATTCTTTTCAAACCTATTTCCAAAACGCATCAAACCGTTGGAGATAATGCGGAAATCATTACCAAAATCAAGATACATACCGTTGGGGTAATCTGAGTGACTAATCCGACAGCCCACTTCATCAAGAACGTACCAACGTTGGACTTCTGGATCATGTCTCGGCTGACCTCCTTGGCCTTGAAGCGAAACTTTGTAGTATCGACAGAATCTGTTAGCAGAGTAAATAGAAAACATCAGGATTTGCCCACTTTTCCACGTGATGCAGAGGCTAACAACTACAGAAAAGTAACCAGTAGCAATACTAAAACCAAACTATCGAAAGATATGATCCCCAATACAACTATCGTTATTTACGTGTCCAGTACATAATAATAAGGTCAGAATGACTCA
>LOND01005318.1:10842-21412 GCA_014220965.1 Paragonimus kellicotti
CCGCAACGCAGATTATCCTCACGAATACCATCAGAAAGAACTCAGGCAAGGACAACAAACGTGTCTGTAGTAATGTTGCCGCGTGCGCCGGCCAACACGATTGTCCGATGGTGACCTACGACACAGTTGTAAGATATCCGCACCAAATTTAGTACGAATGAAGTCAAACAGTTTGGGCGTCGTGTTTAACATGTTATTGATAAATGGATTGAGAATAACACAACGTTATGAGCAAGTTGTAATACTCTACGTTTCAACCACCTCGGGTGGCCTTCCTCAGGAGTGTTGTAGGTGGTTGAAACGTAGAGTATTACAACTTGCTCATAACGTTGTGTTATTCTCAATCCATTTATCAGTTGCATTATACTTATATTTTGTTGTCCTTCTGCTGAACTCGTAGGTCGTGAAGTCATCTACTACGAGATTGATGCAACATTCGTGCTTCAACTGAGGTTGAACTGCAATAATTATATTGTAGTTCAGTCATCGCTGTATTTGACATAACCAGTAGACATTTAAAATGAAGTAGAGTGTGAACAATGTTTTGCGACTCAATTGATTCTACCACCAAACTACCACTTAACTACCATGCATGGGTGTTGGGAACGAAATGTGTTATACAGTTGCACGACGCTGGGGATGCCCTCTCTATTTTCGGGTAGTCATCTTTTTATACAGCCCTTCTTTGTTGCAATCTTCAACTTGTCCCAAACACGTTGAACAACATTCTCTGGCATATCTGTGTCCCTAAGACCCGCGCACAGTAAGCCGAGTAATACTTGTATCGCGTGAGCAGTCAGTCACTTACTTCGCCCCAGCTGCGTGCACACTCTTTCTTTCTCGATTTCATCCCAGCTTCTGGCATTGGAATGCGGTTAATTAATTGAATTGTTGTTCCAATTTTGTAACACGAGTGTCTTTGAACTCTGCGAAAGGCGATTTCCAAACTGTCCCCGGACAGTGAACATTAGTCATGATAATTACATGGAAACCGAGGGGGAATTTGGAGGAACAAGTAGCCGTCGCACATCGAGACCAAGCTGTGAAAATGACGATACCAACATATGCGTTGATGAAAGTACATGCACTATGAATGAAGAATGTATCGAAAGTTTGAATGAACCTAACATGAGAACAGGAATGTCTGTCTCATGGGTCATATGGAGATCAATTGAGCATGGTAGAACACAACCATATGAATGACATATAGTTATTAAAGATAGGACGCTAATGTGTGAGACAACAACTCATGTACTAGAGTTTTCAGGTCCTTCCGTTGCACAACTTTTAAACAGGACAGCGAGTTGGTGAAGTAATTTTTGGAGCATATTAATCGAAAAATGAGACCAACGTGTTCGAATTACAATAGTTTACACGAAGTGTTTTACCTGAAATTCGGTAACTAAGGAAGTGAGGTTTTGCCTCGCGGCTGAGGTTAACATTTCGGAGGTATGTGCAATTTTTGGATTACCATGAATAAAAGGATTTGGTGAGTCCAGACTCGAATAGGCGAAAACGCTGTTTAGAACCGGAAGAGCTGGGAGAAAGATTTTCTGAGGGCGACGTGTATCAGGCTCATTCTTAATAATTTGTCTGAAATAGACAAGAACCCTTAAGTGCAGATGAAGTGTATGCATTATATCCTTGGAACAGTCGAGTTTATATGTAGTCTTGCAGTTAGAATCCGAAGGCGCTGAAATTAATCAAGTAACGTGATCTGAGGGGTTTATGTGTAGCAGTACTGAACCAATTTCGGTTGGGTATTATTTAAGAGTTAACGGATAGCTATTAATACCTCGGTCTATTCGGTAAGATTGATTTCACCGAAAAATGATATAGCACTCCAAAAACTGGTTGTAAAAGATAAATCGTTTTTTGCTGGTACAAGTTCAGTCCCATCAACCAGTGCCTGCGCACGTGTAGCGCGTGAACCTATCGATCCGTTGCACTTTGACCTCTTCTGATTGGTTATCTCCCGGTCGGCAGAAGCAGCTCGTCTAAGGCAGTGTTTGAGCTATCGTCATCTAGTACGAATAGATTTCAGATCGATAAACTACAGCAAGTTTATGTAAAATCGTTCATCAAACGCGTTCAGCTATGTGAAAAACATTAATCATGATTGTTCACGTCAGCAATTACAGTCACACGAACCGTAGGAATCTGAAGGTATGGATGGACGGGCCATCACTCCCCCAAGTTCATGGAACGCGGAATATGACGAGCAGTGTCACTGAATCCAGCATACCTGGCAGCCCTTTCCAAAGTACGTCGCCATCCAACTGGGTTAAGCAGGGAAGGGAATAGTCCGCACCGTATCAAAGGACTGAAAACTGTTTTAAGGAAGAAATCCCGCGGGAACGATTCCCTGAACTCCGAAAGTCCTAATAATGCGTACTTACATCCACTACTAGACCGCGTGCCAAATGCGCCCAAGCCTTCTCTCCAAGTAAATGAAGAGACTGTTCTGTTTGGCAACAACAGGCGACTGAGTAAAAATGCGTTAGTTAAAAAATTTCACGCAGAGCATGAAAACACCGATTTGTTACCTACATTTGCAGCAAACGTTACGAATGAGGAAGGTGTTGACATCAAAACATCAACACCCTTTGTACGGAAGAACTCGAAACAGCAAACGCATGAAGTTATGTTGAACTCCGCGTTAATTGGCGCACCCAGGTTAGCGCTAAATGTGTCTGTTCGGGATGCAAGTAGCTTCAATGACTTGACCGAGCCAGGTTGCGTCACTCCACAGACCAGCTCACCCCCAAAGGTCGATTTGGAGCTGAGTGGTTTTTCAAATGACGGGTCAAAGGTTCAGAACTGTTCTGGAATAAACCGTCTGTCTCCGATTCAGACAGCAACTACTATTCCCCAAGTCAACAAAGTTGCTCAAATGAATACAGACTCCATTAACGTGAATGACATAACTTTCAACGGATTCAGATGCCGTATTTGCTTGGATGAAGGCGATCTGGAGGGGGCACTTTTTTCTCCATGCCGATGTAAGGGTACCGTTGGACTAGTTCATCGTCAGTGTCTTCAAAGATGGTTGTACGCGTCTGGGAAACCAAATTGTGAACTGTGTGGTTATGCTTATATAATGACTCCCTCCAGGCGACGATCATTTCCAAATCACAGTGCCTTCCCGGTCCCTAATATTGGTGTTGACAGCCCGCATACTGCTCTTAGAGAATGGTTCAGTTCAAACGCCACTCGCCGACACTTGCTCACAGACCTCATTTGCTTAGTTCTCCTCACGCCAAGTACTTACATTGGAGTTTACTTCTGTGTGGTCGGTGCTATTGGCTTTTCGATAGAAAACCCTTACGCATGGCAGGTGTTTGGTTTATGGATTCTGGCTGTCTTATTGGTTGTGCTTCTCACAGCATGGATGGTGTTGGCAACTCGACATCACGTTAGCAATTTTCAACGGTACCGCCTCTATCAACGTCAGCGCATACGTGAGGAAGCGGAACGGATGGCAAATTTACCAAGATGGCGCTTCTCAATTCAGCCACGCCCACGTGGATCTTCGGTATTTTTGCACTCTACCACTGATCATACGGAAGCACCAAGTGCTGGTAATTCGTTACTCACTGACCCTCAACAGGCTTCATCACCCGGCTCGTTAACAAGGAGTACGGTTTCAGAGCTGGAAGTCCAAGCGCACATTCTGCCGACAACTTCCGTAGAACGTTCTAATATTGTTAGTCCAAAATTAGTCGTTTCCGTCGCGTTATCCGCTGTTCCCGAGGTGACGGAAGAGTTTTCCAATCCAACCACCAGTGTGGAAACGCCGGAAGCAGTATAATGTCTACACAGAACACAAACACGTTTGCACGCTATCCCAAAAAGCCAGTTTAATGTTATTTTTATGTCACATGTGAAAAATGTTCTTGTAATATTCAAGTGCACCGATATATTTAATGCAAGTTTTCATCGGTTACTTGTTGTTGTCAGGACGGTCAGTATTTCACAGCATAGAAGCAAATGTTCTTTGGATGTATCGTTGATTTTGCAGAGGTAAACATTAAGCTGTCACGTTGCACCTTTAATGTTTTGCTATGGAGCGCCTGTGCATAACGAAAACTGATCTTAAGTGCACATGATAATGTAGAAAGATATTCTTGCGATACAAGAAGGTAGTTTATCAAGATAACCTGGCAATATTCCGTGAGTAGTCGAGTAGTCAGTAGTCAGTAGAACATCATCCACAAGCAGGTTTAATGAGATCGGAGATTTCGACCTGTCTAGGAAGTCCTAATCGCGGGGTTATCGATTGGAGTTAACAGACAGTAACTGTGTCTCCTATCGAGACGATCGGGCAACCTGATCATTACTCACAAGCGAAAGTGGTTGAGCGTTCACATATGATAATTCGGTCGTGCCTAATGTGAGGTCAATGGCGCAGTGGTAAACACGGTTGCCTCATGAAAGCATGGCCGGAGTTCTAGTCCCGGCAGTGGCAAGGATATGCACTACTGACGAGCTCAAATGAGAGCGAAACTCGAGTCTAGTGCTTCTTTTCGAAAGGGGCCGACTGGAAAGTCTATGGGAATGCGACAGCTGCGATCAATTGTGGGTGATGTTCAAATTGAACATGTGTTCGATATGCTCTTACTTCGTATTTGATGTTCCGACACAACTTAGCAAGCAATAACATTAGTGTGTGGTGTCAACTAAGGTCGTGGGTTGAGCTGCAAGAAACGCTTTCCCAGTCAATGATTTGGCTAACACAGTGTACTTGTTTCGATTTTTGGAATCTTCATTTAGAAAGAGAATGATTCGTGACCTATTCTTTTATTTTGACGTGGTGATCAAGCTGGTACAATACATCTCTGTGGATGTCTATGGTGACCAGAACTTTGGTCCTTCCGGCAACAGGCCAAAAGGTAGAAGTCAGACGAAAAGCAGATGCCCTCATAAGGTTGCTCATCGCTCTAATGACGGCGTAAGTGTGTTTAAATAGTGAGACATACTCGTTTGGGCATACGGCAGAAGTATTCTTTATAGATGTAGCATTGCTGTTTCAGATTAAAACAGAAAGGCGTTCGATAAAGTATTCTCAATCGAAAAGGCAGTGTGGTAGCCCAATGACAGGACTGAGACTGCTGATATATTATTCATTTTGGTCGAAAACCTTCAAGTATTATTCGAAAGCATGAGATAGATTCAGACACATCCAGTGCGGTCGACAGCAGTCAGAACGACAGAGCTTGACTTATTTACAGCGCCGTCAGACTAGACAGGCCTGTCATAGCCCTATCTCCCGCTACATCTTAGGTCGGAACCTTTGAATCGGAGACCCGGTGTAGCGTCACCCCGTTTGTCTCCCTGTTGCAGGATAAGTGGCCCAGTAGTATCAGAAGTTGCTGTTCTCCCCATAGTGACTCTAATCATCAATTAGTGGCTTCTCCTTCTGTCTTTTTTGTACCCTCGTGCGATAACTTTTTTCTAGGGCAAAGACGACCGGTAAACATTGACGCATTCAATGTCCACACTTTTCGAGCTTGTTGATTTGGCAGGTACTTTCTCAAGTCTGGATCTTGACGTGCACTGTGTGTCAAAGATTCAGATCTTCGATTCTAGCATCTCTAGAGCAAAGTAAAGTTTGCTGGACTTTCTCCCTGTAAACAGGTCTATATGCACTGTCAGAAAGAGACAACCACATGCTCCTGAGCTCTGGGACAACCACTAGGACTCAGATAGTGCCTTTTTGTTGTGTGTTCCCCTCGTCTTGTCATCTGCTCAGAGTTCATACACCTTAGATAATCGTAATAAGGTCAAGAATGTGTAGAATCCGTAGCCTATCCTACTACATTGACGCGTTGGTTAGGCTTGCTTGCTGAGTTGATCCAGCGGACTATGCTGACTGGACTGTCGACTCATTCAGGTTCACTCATGCCATTCATGCTAAACGGGGCGATTCAGGTGAGGAACAGTTACAAACTTGTAGTCGCATATCAGACTACTCACCAAACTAGGTTAGAAAGTATGATACCATGAGTGTACAACAGAACGTTTCGTTTACTTGTAACCACTGTTTTCGTCCGAATGACGAACAGGGGGTTAGAGGAGGTATCCAAAACAAAATCCTAAATGACAAAACGACAGACCGGACCGTTTGGCGTAGTATACAACACAACCAAAATATGTATAGCCTTTCACAAAGCCTGATGTAGATTTGAGTGTATTCAATGTATGCAAAAGCAAACAGAATAAGGCGTCAGTGTCTTGCGCACTGAGTCCCATTTATGCGTCTTTAGTTGTCAAGTCAGTCAGGTGTTAAATCAATGGCTCCGGGTAGGATTCCATAAGCAAACCCTATCTCTTGCTGCTTCGCAGGTGAGGCTTCTACTTCACAGGCTCGGTTTGGGGTTTCCCAATCTATTTCTCTGTTGCAGCATGAACGACCCGGTAATATCACAGTTTCTGGTGGTCTTAACAGACCAGTTCACTTCTTTTTGCGATCTTTCTCCTGTGCTGATAACTGTCTTGTTTTCAAGCCAAGAAAACCGGTGAACGTTGGTGGTTTTAATGTTTGTCCACTTCGATGAATAGATCGAGAAGCTGGTTCAGGCAGCGCACTGTCGAGTACAGAAATAGGTGTTTACTGTGACTCTGAAGCGCGTAATTAAGGGCTTTTCACTAACCCTTACTGGAATATGCCATGGGATACTTCTATGGATCAGTGGATCTTTTTTATGGTCCCCGGTTTTGTGCTAGATAATTCGCGCGATTAAACCGGGGTATGGTACTTACTTAGCTCCAAGGCAGAGCAAAAGTGACTCTAATGGATCCAAATGAATGGTCGTTTACGTGTCTTCAGATGCAACAATTAAATTCGGTCGACGCAAACCAGAAATACGTTGTTCTTCATGTCTGAATATGTTGCAACAGACAGTAGTCAGATGCCATCAGAAACGTCCGCTAAGGTACCTCCCATGATCTTCTGCTACAAACTATGCAGTTGGACGTTGCTGTGATTTCTGATGGTATGAACAGACAACCCGGTCGCATTATTCCGGAGGAAAATCTGCTGGGTGATTTGTTCTGTGTTTATGTTCAATGTGTTGACAGTGGCCTTCGGCTGTTCATCATCATCATCATCATTGTCATAGACAGCAATACATCAGTGGTTCACACTGATGCTTAACTGCCACACAACCACAAAGGAGAAAAAACTATATAGGAAGAAGAAAAAAGAGGAGAGGAGGGGAAGTGGACCTAACTACTAAAAATAGCTACGTCTATATTCAAACATACAACATCAAGGCGCCTACACCTTGCAAACAAACAACCGAGCTGTAAGTGAAAGTAAGGCGTCATCAGCAAGACAGCTTCCTTACGGCTTTCACTGCCCCGCATCATTAAGTGCACTCACTTCACAGACAACTCGGCCAAACAACGACAGCATTCACGCCACTGAGCTCGATTAGCCGCCATCTCACCTAACGTCTCAAGCCACCGACTCTGTGAGTCGCGAGGGCCCCAGCCCGGGAGACGAACCCGACCTACAGTGACCAACCCCTTCGTAAACGATTTCATTTGTCTACGCCAGGTCATCATCTGTCCACCTCGCACCTTGCGCCAGTCGGCCGCAGCGTCGGCAAAGAGTGGTTGGTGTGGCAAACGACTAGCTGGCATCTCGGACTCAAATGTGCCGAGTTTCGCGTTTCAATAGAAACGACAGCAATGGATCACTTGAAAACCGCCCTGCACAACTCAGCAACAGACGTAAACTTGGCATTCATCAGCCACTGCGCTAAATATTGTCACTCATTTCGTAGTAACTACCTTGGCTGAAACCATGCCGTAGTACTTGTCCACCTCGTCTTAATCACCGATAGTCTGTTCATAATCATGAAGTACCGAGGTAGAAAATAAACGTAGAGTATGTACGAACGGGTTACCAAGCGAAAATGGCAGGCAAACTGCTTGGGTCACGAAAGCAGAATGACACAAGCAAGCATTGGACGAAAATCTAAACAGTTGTTCTAATCACTTGTGAATAGGTCTATTCTTAAGCAGCATTGTGCACGCAACAGAATGAGACCAATATTGATTCAGCCAAACTTATGAGCAGACGTCGACTGGTTTTGCAAGACGGCGAGCACCATAAAGACCGTCGTGAGCTGAAATGCAAACTTGCGAAGAGTTTGCGTAAGGATTGTGAGACTTACTCCTCTGAGCTAGCTAAGGAAATGGAGATATCGATTATATCAGGGAAGAGTTGGAAACTGCTTACCCTGGTCCGTGGTGTTACTGACCATGGACAAAGCGTTAATGGTACTATACGAGAAAGGAAAACCTGGGTATTTACAGCCTACCACAACAACCTGACAGACTGGTTGGTCATTCTGATGTACAGCTCGTCCAGGTGGGGATGATGGAGATCGCGTGATTAGTCATGTTACGCCGGTCTGTAAGCCATTGACATGGAAGACGATTTGCTGACATTCTTAGTGCGTGACTCGCAGCGGTTCCGAAGTACGCAATCAGTCTCGCTGGAGATTATAGGATAAGAGATGATATTTTGTTTATTGCATGAAATGGGAAGAACATTGTTACCTGAGGAGAATGATAGCTGTTTTGATCCCCCATTCAGATTATCTCTACTTGATGAGTCCAACCGAGATATTTTGTTTACTGCAAGAAATGGGAAGAACATTGTTACCTGAGGAGAATGATAGCTGTTTTGATCCCCCATTCAGATTATCTCTACTTGATGAGTCCAACCGAGAAGTGTAGGTTTGTGAGTGAACATCAAAAAGCATTAGAAACCCTCTCACACGTGTTTTTTAGATGACGCACGGAGTCTCATGTACGATTGATGTGAACGAATGTGCATGTTCGTTGGCACGGTTTGTGTGACTCCAAATTGATGGTCTGCTTGAAGCTGTGCTGTCTAATGTCTGTGAAACCACGTGTCGCCAGGGCTGCGAAAGGCTTAGTTGCTCATTTCTGCCCAAACACAGATATGACTGCGTGTGGCAGAGGTGAATCTGTGGTCTATTCATTCTGTACCCAACATCGAATTTTGTCTCCTTCCTCTCATAGTGTATCGCACTCAATGTTGACAAGTTGAACCTGTTTGTCATATTCCGTTCTATACAGAAACGTTTGAGAGAGTACCCTGTTTATTTTCGTTGACCGTCGTTTGAACAGACCTCGAAGGTTGAACGGATTGATACGCTGGACCATTTTTGCATCGTCGTGTCGTCCGCGTCTACAGCTTCCTCGATCTACTGAACGCCTTTATCCGCTTCGTCTTCTTTCCCTTTGAAGGGATGTTCCCTGCCTTCCATCTATGTGTTGGAACAGCCTTAGTGATGAGCTCACTCGATGTCTATCCAAATGTCTATCCAAATTTTTCGGCTATATGATCACTCAGGTCTGACGGTGGACTTTCGAGACCGTGTTTAACTTTGTACGTTACGACCTGTATTTTAGCCCACCCAGCGAACATAGTCTATTATCAGTGATTTTTTAGGCATCGACATTATGTGTTCTGACAGCATATGAAGTGGTAAGTTTGATCAATTGCCTGACTCACAAGAGATGCCCCGTAGGAGGGTTACGTCATTTAGTACATCCTACCTGACATCCGAAAGTCCAATAAGCATGATAAGAGACTTCAGACAAACACCCAACATATTATCTGACATCCAAACTCGAAATCACCAGCAGATGAAACGATTATACTCCAGGATCAATCATACGCAAGATTCCGAACATGACCTCCGAATCGTCCGCCACTTATCAAGATGATATAAATGAAAACGATTCACTATAGCACAGTCTCTGGGACAACAGCAGTCTAGCTGAAAATGGTCAAACCTTAGATTCCGTTGGAAATCATAGTCGGGTATGCCATACGTAACGACTGCCAGTGACTGACATTAGAGTGGGCATCTCATGTCTTTGATATTCAAAAAGTGATGCTCGAAAACGAATTGATTCATCATCCTAACGGATTATATGTTTAACCCAGTTGTGATCAACACTCATGTGGCTGAATGTTTGTTTTAAACAGATTTTAACTGCTGAACACATGTATACGTTACTACTGTTTCCTTGTCACCTTTGGGCTGCTCAATTGTGTTTATAGCAATAGCTGTGACATGAATTTAGCGATTTAAAAGGAAAGTATTTAACCACCGCCTTATTGAATTTTTCATTCTGTGTTCGTGGAACTACTCCAATCGATTTACGTGTACCACTTCAGCATCGTGTGCAATGAAATCAAAGATGTGGCAGAACAGATCTGTAGGCGGACATCACAGTCATTCATTTGTCTGGTATTGAGTTCCTGGATTCGTGCGAAAATTGTGTAAAAAACAGCGGACGTTTCTTTTGATGTTTATAGAGTAAATCAAAATAAAACTGGCTTCACCATCATCTAGTGTCTGTTCGATCAGATGACAATCGGAAATTTCCCAAAAACCGTAAAACAAATGTGTACAAGTTTTCCCGTTTACGATCTTGTAAAATCATAGTCGACGCGTTCCCACTCGGGTCCTAATGTCCGCTGCGCAAATTGGGTAAGAAGAATCAACACTTGAGGTGA
>LOND01005320.1:31121-43350 GCA_014220965.1 Paragonimus kellicotti
GTGGTGACATTAATCGCCCATCACGACTTTCTCCTATTTTGCCCCCCAGGTTTTCTGCTTTCCAAACGCCTTCGGGCGATAACTTTTCTAAAGCCAAGGACAACTGGTAAACATTGGCGCCTTCAATGTCCGCACTCTCCGACAAGTCGGTCAGCAAGCTGCTCTGGCTAGTACTCTCTCAAGTCTGGAGCTTGATGTGTGCTGCGTAAGTGGACACGTTATTCACCAAACCATTTAGGATCGTCCCGTCATACAATCCATGGGACTGTCTTGTGAATGACACGATCAGCCTAGAACCCTTCTGTAGTTCACTTGTTTCAGGCGCTTGAACATGCACTCTTTACCCCATTCGAGGACAGGCTGTTGTACTTGTTTTAGCTTTTAAGCCGCGAGATACCCGTGTGGTTAAGCGGTTTCACTGAAACTCCATCGTTTGTTTAAGGAGGACGGCATGCTGTTTATTGCAGTTGTGTTTCCCCTTACCTTAACACTACTTGCGACGAATCTAATATAATTGCTGATATCCATAGGAACCTTATCTCACTGCACCGACCGGCAGCCTACAGCAACGTCTTCCACGTAAAGCAGCACAAAAAGAATCGAATGCCCTATTCCGCAAAGCCACTCAAAACCCCACCCTTTGTTAATTAGTTAACATGATAGTGGCCTTCTATTACTTGAACATGGTGACGTTTTATTTCCGCCCTTCGCTACATTTCGGATTTATATTATTGTTTGTTCACTTTTAACTTCAGTGTATTGCCAAAGCTGCCATTTTTGTTCCGGATTTCGGTGGTTTTTCCTCCTGCCACTGTTACTGATTTTCTGTCAAAGTTAGAGACCTGTTGCGTTGCATTGTTTAAGGTTGGATGTTTGCCGTTAGGCCTTGCACATAATGTATGAACATGTTTACATGTGTCTGTCATCGTCGGTTCGTAAACCACATTACATTGGAATCGCTTCTCGTTTACGTTTGTGTTGTAGGCAAGTACAGTTTTGATGAGTTGCTGGAATTGGCTGACGCAGGCGATCACCGGAAAGTAGATATGCTAGTCCGGGACATATACGGCGGGGATTATACTACACTCGGGCTGCCCGGAGACGTGATTGCTAGTTCATTCGGACTGGCTGCTCGTTCGCCTGATCAACCTCGATGTCTAGCTGATATGGTCAAGTCGTTACTCATCACAGTGAGCAAGTAAGTCCTTATCCAGCCACATGTAATCAGTTCATCTGCATATATTGTGTCCGCAGTCCTATCACATTCATTACCGAATGATCTGCATAATGCATATTTAGCTCAAGCACTTACTGTGCGTACGTCCAAGGTTGATGTTCATTAGGGGGATTGTTATTTTAACACACAGAAGTGAATTTCTGGAATGAACTAGGCAGTTTCTGTTTTGAGTCATTGCGATCACTGCTAGTCATTTCTGAATCGGAGTGAACTACGGTGGCTGTTTATTAAATTGTTGAGTGACAAACTTTTTGTCCACACGGCCAACGTATTTTGGTTATCGACTAGGACTCCGCATTAACTGTTCTTTTTTGTTCACCCGCAGGTAGCTGAAATGATGTACTTGTTGGATATCGGTAATTGTCTGTGTTTGTACTCGTGCGGTTGAGCTGCTTAGCAGCTTTGTCTATCTAAGATGCTGCGCAACGGATGATGGCCATGTGACTAAGGAGATATCGGCCTGAGCTTAAAAGCCGAGTTGACAAGAGGCCAACTCGAGGTTTCTGGCATCAGTGGAGAATATCTTCTTGATGGAACGAGTGCACAACATTATCTTGTATGAAATGCTGTTATGCCTGTAAGTGCTCTTGCTCCCCCAGTCAGGTGATTTTCTCTACCTATTCGTCTTTATTGGTTGCTGCTGAAATATCAGCCTAATTCATTGGGTGAATCTAGCAGCGAATTGATGCACTAATTTTTAATGAAATTCATTTATAATAATCTGTTGCATTTGTTCTACTGTTGGCCACTTTTTTTTTACTTTAATCGCTGGTTGTGTTTCTCACTCCCTTTATTATGACGTCGCTTCCGGTATACAATGCAGCAACATTGGTCAACTTGCTTGCATGTATGCAAAGCAACACAATCTTACGCGCGTTTTGTTCGGTGGGTTCTTCATTCGTGGTCACGGTCTCACGATGAGTGTAAGTCTAGCTCTGTTGTATTTGACACCACATGAACATTTAGTCATATGTTGCCTAACTGCTTACAGGCTCTTTCAGTTTACGTAGGCACTGCCTTGTTAGATATTTCGCATGGAAGCCCTTGATTCGGATGCACATTGTAGATATCACTGGATTGTATCACCGCCGTATAGGGGTCCGCTGAGCTAGACATATAACTTTATGAAGTTTAACTGTGTAAACCGAGTGACTATAATGCTGTTTCGAATGGTAACATTCTCTACCTGATTGGTTTTTGTTTCCATGGAGCTGCGTTCATGTTTGGTATTGCAGATCTGTTTAAGATGGTACGACGCACGCGATTGATTAATCCTTTCTGGTTCATCCGTATGAACCAAGTCGCCATTTCTTTCCTGTCTTCCCAAATTACTCAAAATGAATAGTTGGCTGTTTCACACTTCCCGAGTGGTTACACGCTGCTTTTTATTAGATAAGTTTATACCATATTAATCAGAGGAAGTCACCATATCACTTCTTTGTTGAATGATAGAGTCGTGTTTTATAGTCACCTATGTTTCCTGTCTGTTTCGGACATTCGTTCGTTCGTTTACTCACAAGTTCAAAACCCGGTCGGTTTGAGTAGCCTAAAATTATCCAGTCCATGTGTGACCGTATTTCATATTACAGCAATGCCTTGTAGTGTAAAAGTAGGAAACGCTGTTACTTTTTAGCTATCGACTTATAGAAACCTCTGTTATCACTTTTGAAAACTACGTGAACTATCTTTTCTTGTTTGTCCAACTGACTTCGATATATATCCAATTGAAAACTGATTGTTCTTTGGCTATCTTTTGTCGATTGTCTGGACGTTGTACTGATCAGCTGCGTCTGTCCTCGCGCGAATTGGTGAACCGGAGTTCCTGGTTGCAACTTCCTTCTGTTAGATGTGTACACCCTGTTCTTTATTCAGGTCATCACTTATGCGGTCAACTTTTGGTCGGCCGGCAAACAACGCGCTCTATTTTTGCGTCATGAAGGTTATCTGGGCGCTGTGGGTGCATTTGTCAAGGCGATGAATGATTCGTCTAACGCCGAATCGAAAACTATCTGGACTGAAAACTATGTCTCCGTCTCAAAGTCTGCTGTTTGTAGCCAGCGGAGCAGTTCCGGTTCAGACGAAGACCGAGAGGCTTTGGACAATATTCCACCGGCCGTGTCTTTTTCATCACGATCGTTTTCCCTGGTTTCTGCTGCAGACGCATCGAACGAGCTGGATAACTCTGGGCAAGTGACCTTTTCTCTAAATGATCCAGATAAACCTTGCACAGCGACTCGTCTGGCATCCAGGGTTCGAAGGTCTTCATCGATTAAACGCATTCCGATGGACACGAACTACTTAGAATTGGATAGAGTGCTGAGTTTTTCTCTGGAACCATTTCCTCTATTAGAGGCTCCAACTCACTACGTCCCTGACACATGGGACCTCACTCAAGATAGCGAGGCGAGAGCTTACTGGTTATCTTGTCTGGAGGTAAGTATGCTATTTTGCGTTAATGAAACTTGACTTTATTGGTCCTGATTTTGTGGTGTAGACCTTTTTTGGTTATTTGTCGTTTCGTTTTATAAAAGTATCTGCTGTAATGTAACATCAGGAGACATAACTTCTTAGTCAATATTGAGGCATGCAGTGTGTCGAGGTTTATTCTGTCGGTAACTACACCTCAGCCATAGTTATTCGATACTGGCTACGACAGACGGATGCTACTATAGCGGTCGATTGATTTTACCGATTCACACGGACTCACTGAAAGGGGTGTTTAGGATGTTTCACTATTTGGTAAGAAGACACTATGCAGCATGATATAAATGACACTTGCTAAACGTTGGCGTCTCGACTTCTTAAATGTCTAACGACTTCAATGAAGGCAACTGTTGTCACTTCTGAAGATTGGTGCACCGGATCTTATGATTCATGCTATTTTTTTTGTCAGATTTATCAGTTTTTCAAAAGAATCAACATCACTAATGAAGTTAGGGTTGTAAATGCCCGCAAAAATACGCTAGATCGACAACGGAATAAAATGGCGTTTGACAAAGCTCAGGTTTTTCATCATGAGGTGACCGAAACTAAAGCCTTGATCCCGAAGGATAACGCGACTGACCCGACTGACGGCTAAATCGCATAGCAAGTACAGAAAGTCACTTCGTTTCTCCCGAAAGTGTACACCGAGGAAGAAAAGCACAGAGGTATGTATATGGCACATTGCGACGTACAAATTTGCTCGAATTACGGGTTTGAGGAAGTTAAGGTCACCAAGCGACCAATAAATGTGGAGGTTTAAAGATTGATTGGATAAAAGATAGTGAACGTTATTTCTAGAGTGTTCTGAACATTCACGTCCTTTCTGATTATCCAACATCGTTGTCCCTAGGAGAAAGATGTTTCTGGTGGGAAATTGTAGTTCCCTGATAGTCAAAATCGCCATTTTAAGCGACTTGTACTATGACAGATTTCACTACGTCTTTACAAGTGCTTACTACAGACTGCTAACTTTATCACACAATATCCAAACCGACAGATTTAATGAAATGTCGACCATCCACCGGTGCAAAACCAGGGCAACGAGGGGTTAGCAAATGTTTCCTTCTGAATGTACAGAATGGACGCCTTTTTTCTGAAGACAATCGTTATACTTTTCCGTCATATTCTCTACTATTTTTCTTCGAACTGTTTGACTTAAACCTTTCCACAGGTATCGGTGACGCCACCACAGTTCTTGAAAATGTGTCAAACCCCTCACTTGAAGCAACAACAAATAATTGTCAGTTTTTTTAAAGAAAATTTGGAAAACAAATCCGGATAAAATGAAATTTTTTGGTAGATAACACTTGTTCATATTGTTCCATACGTGTTGCTTAGGAGAGAATAGTTATCTGAATGGTTTGTGTAAGCCCGTTGCAGAGGACTTGAACTCGTCATGGCCTTGTCTCCACACATCGTCACACTGTGCAAAATGGCAGGTGGCAACATAGCCACTGTATTATATTTAGTGACACACTGAAAGCTTTTGTGGCTTCAAAGTTGTTTGTTTGCAACGTGTTGGTACGTGATATCGGTCGTTTGAGTTTATACATTAGGATTATCTAAATTAAGTTTTATCTCCATCCACTTCTCGGTCATGGTTTTTCTACGTTCGTATGACATTTAAGGCATAAGTGTCAACCGTTGTCGATGTTGATACTAGTGGTGATCTTGGTAAAGTTTAGGTATGTATTGCGGATGTTCATTAGCCTGCTGAACTTAAACCGTGTAATTGGTTAAATTCCAGTGTTATAACTGCATCGATCCTAGGGATATTGACATTTCCTGCCATAGAATCAGGATACTCATACTTCACATTTATGTCACCCTTGATATTGACTGTAGTAACAGATTAGTATATTAGTATAAATATACATCTCCCAATAAAAGTTCAATGCAGTTGGGCGCTTCAATAGCCCAGCAAGAGTTTCCGCGGTTATGTTCAATATGCAACAAGTGATAGCAGAAAAAAACTAATTTATAATAAGTGTTGCCATTTTTTGATCAAACTGTATGGACAATTTTGTAAGTCAAAAGTGTGAACAGTTCCATATTTTTGGAGCCCTGAAGGTTTAGTGCAGTTTCGTCATATCTTTTTTAAAACAGTTCGTTCCCTTCAGAAGTTTGAACAAAACCGTTAGAACACGAAAACTGGTAGATGCAAGCATTTCGTATTGACTCATCAGTACCAAATTTACAATAACATGAAACGGTTTTTTTATATCGAACAGTTAGGGGTGGGTGGAATACATAGTCGATTGATGGGTTAGGAAAGGTCACTAAGTCCAGGGCAGGGTCAAGCTCACGAACAATTGTTTCTGAACACACAGGGCTTCAGTCGATTGATTGCGACAGCCTCAGCAAACCGCAAGAATCTTGGATTGGGATGACGTAATAAGATTCTGAATGCACAGGTCGGGTCGATGACGTGACCAGTGGTCAGGATGTGTCTTGCGACTGCGGACACTGGTTGCTTGCGTGTTTCAACGACATTGCCGTTCTTCGGTATACTGAGTTCTGCACCCATTTAGGCAAATGTTCCTTCACTCTGGAAATCAAACACCTCTCGGTTCTGCCTATGTAACTTTCTTTGCAGTTACATGTAAATTGGTAGATACAGTGTGAGGTGGCACCGACAGGCTGATCTCCCTTGATTGAAGGCACAGGCAGCTTCTGGGTTCGAGCTAGTACACAAAGTTCGGCTGCGTTGAATGTCCGTTTAATCGAATTCATCAATCTTTGTGTTGTTTGGTGCATACTGTAGTCGCCTTTAAAAGGCAATTCTATATAAACCTTCTTTTCTTACAGTGACCACCTGTTCGGATGGCGGTTTAGGCCTACTGTGTCTTTCTATGAACCTTTTTGGATAACCATTAGATTGTAGTACAGTCGTGATCAACTCTAATTCCTCCGTAAGACTGTCTTGTGTACAAATTCGTCTTGCGCGTGTGAATAGTGTATTCACTAGTGCGCGCTTCTGATGGACCGGTGTGAAACTACTAAAGTTGAGGTATTGACCGGACCACGTGGATTTCCTATAAACACCTCTTTTGATAGAGCCATCTTCCCGGCGACTTATGAGTATGTCTAGAAACGGCAGACAATTTATCGCAGTGCTCACAGATTCTCATCCATGTTTAGGGCTTTTCTTTCCAGGACTGGATGTAGGCTAAAACGCTGATTTTAGTACGGCGCATGCAGCCTGGCGTTATCTTATTGTCCTCATTTCACTAACCAGTGATGCATGTAGATATAGCTGTGTATCATAACATAGCATTTGTAGATATGACAGGGACTCCGCTATGTCGGCGGCTAATCTCTTGTTCGAATGTCCTTAATACAGTGAAAAAAGTCACCAAGATGGGCCCTATGAACTTCCATGGCCCACCCCATCTATTTGGCGGTAGCATCGATCAAGAAAACGGAAGCTGATGTTTTCAGTGCATAACAATAAGGCTTCCCTCAGAATATCATTAGGCAGAGGCAAAGTAATGTGGCTCGTTTCAACGAGCTCACAAATATAATCAATTGTCTCACGTAATGGGACATTCGTGAACAGTGACTGAACGTCTATGGAACACATCAACTCATTAGCAAGATTGATGTTGTCCAAGTCACTGATCAATTCGAAAGAATCTTTAATAGAATATGCCTGAAACTTTTGTTTTAATGGAGTTAAGATGGTGACTAACCAGCGTGCCAGTTTATGGTACGGAGAGTTTGTCATTGCCAGAATAGGCCTAAGAGGCATTCCGGACTTGTGTGTTTTAGGGAGGCCGTAGAGCTGAGGTGTCGACGACCCACACGGTTTAAGGGATTTGTACGTCACGTCATCGATCATGTGCAACTTGTAGTGACCTTTCCTAACCCATCAATCGACTATGTATCCCACCCACCCCTAACTGTTCGATATAAAAAACCGTTTCATGTTATTGTAAATTTGGTACTGATGAGTCAATACGAAATGCTTGCATCTACCAGTTTTCGTGTTCTAACGGTTTTGTTCAAACTTTTTTACTTTGGTAAATCGTGGATTGAAGTTCCATCGTATCTGATCGAAGTAAGGCAACGGTCGTCTAGGTTTGTTATTCGGTCACATTTTTATTCCATTTATGCGATTTAATTAAGGCCTGATTAAGATACGACGTCATCATTTGCATTGGTTAGGAGGACGTGAACTAAGGAGACGTCGATCGAACGCGGAATGGCTGTAATATGGTTTAGTAACGATGGTTCGACGTTCTACTAGATTAGTAAGGATCTGCCGTCATGATGAGACCGAACCTTGACGCGGTGTGACGAACTGTACATTTTGGTAACTTATTGAGCTACTATATATTGATTGTGGTCGTGATATTTGTATGAACAGAATCGCTCATTCCGGGCAGGTCAATATTTAAAGGTCTGTATCTCCGAAAAAATACCAAGTTTAGTACACTGCCATAAATTCAGTGCCTTTCGTCCAGACTCTTCAGCCGAAAGATTTGATTGAGTACCCTAGTCGTTCTCTTGTCTTGGTCTTGACGTCCTGGCAGTATCTCAGCTCACATACAACCATGATCATTCACAACACTGTTAGTTTCATACTACATCGACCGTCTCGCAGTATAAATCGATGTTGCTGACTATGATGCTGCTGCTGCTACTGCTGATGGTGAATAGTAAGGATGAGAAGGTGAATTACCAACTGCTGTCCTGAATCACGAGTACATTCAAAGGTACATGTAGTTTGTCTGTCAAAAGGAGATTCAATCGATCTCATGTAACCTCTGGGCGAGATATTTGACTGTTAACGTGTTTTACGTATTTCACCACGAACTATTGCCTGCAATCTTCTCATATGTACGGAGAAAATGTATCGACATATACGGTGTGAAGATAAATTCACAATGTTGGCCTGCACCGACGCGGCCTACGGAGGTGTCATTTCTGAAACTGAAAAACTGTGTGTGTCGGGATACATTAGCAGAAATGAAACCTCCTGGCTAACTTATTTGGACTGATAAAAGTACATTTCAGTTGTTCAACGTACGATGTTCCCATGGTTTGAGCAGCGCTTTATTGAGGAATTCCAGCCGTGTGCAGTCCAACAAAAATACAAGTCAGAAAATTGGGGACCAATGGTTTTGGATTACCTTTGTAAAGATAAATCGGGATTGCTGCGTTTTATTGAAGAGTCGATGGCCAAGAAAACATATTTGGACACACCTTATGGAGTCCTTTTCTCCATATTATCAAGAATCACTGTAGATCTAACGATAGGATGAGTGGTCTTTCAATCAGACATAACTCCGGGCAGCAAACGGTTCGTCTTTTTCTCAGTGGGAATTCCTTTCCAGCAACGTTGTCGTCCGCCACAAATCCCAGCTTGAAATCTGATTGAATGTGTGTGGTCCCGTTAGTTGAAAGTCCACCTGTTCCACGCACGTGGAATTCAAGGAACACTTGTGAGGTCTTGTTATGACTTTGGAAACGTTTAAAAATTACTTTACCTTTAGTACTGATTGTACGACTGATTTTTTATCATCCTACCAAATATCAACTTAGGAAATTTAATCCAACCACAGCGGTTTTCATAAGACTACTGGCAGTCTACTGCACCAGACTCTTGTTGATAGTTGTACGAAAAACTAGATCGGCAATCTGACGGAACAATGAAAATTTACAAGCAAAACCAACTGTCCATCTGAATGTAAAGGCTGCGATCAAATGTGAGTGATATTCAGCTTGAAATTGACTAACCCCTGACTACTCATCAGAACTAACTGTTTTGCAGATACAGACTCGCGGTTGACTTTGGCACATTTCGATGATCGAAAGCATTATCAACCAATGATGCAGATGGTCGAACCATCCCCAACCTGACAGGCAGCATCTCCAAACCTTTCTCAGTGGGGCATTGACTTCGCCATTTTCGGTATCTCGATTAGCGGTCGCTAATTGACCGATAATCCACATACTTGCAAGCCGACCGTGGTGTCGTTTAGGAGACTTGACACAAGTGAATTGATGTAAACAACAATGGACAACAAATAGATCTGATCGTTAACGGAAAACTGTACACACGCACGCCTCTTAAACCTTCGCCGTGATCGATGTCCGAACAATGAAAACAGGAATGGACGGATTCGGAGTTGTTGCTTTACAAATGAATGTAGTTTACTTTTTGATCAATTAGTGTCAGCCATACTTGCGATGTCTGGAACATTGGAGTGCTGCTAAGCCATTAAAGCGATATTTATGATTAGCGGTTCTGGTTGCCAGTTTTAACCACACCCCCAGTGTACAGTGCTCCTACTGAAAAGTCCCCTCTACGAAGAAACATCCCTGTCTTAGAAACAACTATAATAGATACGAAATTTTTGTGGAGATTGAATTAGGTCCAGCTCAATTCGTAAATAAACACTATGAGGGTCTTATCTGACCAAGCCCAGTCTGTTTACGCATTACCCACAACGCGGACCACCAAACTACCCAATACCGTCCTTGAACGGTCTGATAGGTTAGCTTCTGTTTCGCGGAAACTTAGCATAAACTCATTCAGCTGACCTGAGAAAAGAGCGTAATTCTAAGTAATTTCTATCCCCGATTCTAACGAATAGTATAGTGGTTCCTTTTGGGTTAGCGTGAAATTGTATGAGGACGTCTGCTTACCGATCTGAGTTGATGGAATCCGCGCCAAACCAACACTTATCTGGTGGCTGCCAGGGGGTGTGAGCGACGCTGTTCGACAATGACCTCTTGCAACCTTTTGCCAGTAAACAATCGAACAATAATTTGGAGTAAGACGTCATCAACTCTCTTACGGGTTTTATTGCCCCGCCTGAGTAAATGCACTGAATTCACGGAAAACTCGGTCAAACAACGACAACATTCACACCGTTAGGCCCGATTGGCCAGCTTTTCACCTAAAGTCTCCAGCAACTGACTGTGAATCTCAGGGGCCCCAGCCTGGGAGCCTACCCCGACCTAGTGGTCAACGCCCTATTGAATGTTCGCAACATCAGTAATTCTAGTATGTTGTTGAGAAGTACTCTGGAACTTGGATTGTTACATGCATATTGCTCATCACTTATATGTACTCCTAGCTTTCGTATTGTAACTGAATATTGTCAATTGCGTGTTTCATCAGAAAGCGTTTTTGATCTACGTTTCATTCGCTTGTTAGTGAGTTACTCAGCTATAGCGCAACTCCACTTCTTCAGACCAAGGATCGAACTCCACTTCTCTTGTTTGTTAGTAGCGAGAGTGTTGATTATTCTACTTGCTTACGGTTAACTTGAAGACATCCACGCTTTTCTATACTTATTGCTGGACCGACAATCTAACATAACCTTCAACCCCGTTTAGGCTCATCAAGTGCAGAAATTAGTCGGACTGAGAGTCAAGCGGATAACATCTACACCGCAAGTTGAATCTCTTCTTCCGTATAGTTATGGCTAATGTAAGGAACTCATGAGGTGGTCTGTATCCATCAACCCAATAAGTTTCTTGCAAGCCACACATAGTTTACCGTTGACTTTCCGTCCTTGACTGCTCTCTTATAACCCTTGGTTTAGGGCGGTTTGTAATTCAAAGGTCACGGGTCCGGAGTTCGTTTCGTCTGAAATGCTCGGCCAAGAACAAAACCGGTCTTAAAATTCAGCCTGTGAGCGAACAACAGGAAATTCGAAATCGTCCCTGTTTGACGAGTGCTTTGTGTAGTGAGACTTTTGTGTTGACAGGGACAATGTGAGTTTGACTATCGTCATCGTTCTCGTTGATGACCTGTCTCAGATTCACTCATCAGAAGGAGGTTAGCTGTAGTTTGGCGCATTCTACCATCTGATTGAGCTGACTACTTGTATTCTTCCGCTTATCCTCCCCTGCCGAAATTATAAGTGCCATTTTCTAGGGGTGTTGGTTTTTGTATTTGAGAATGCAAATATGTGCCCATTTTTGGGTTTCGGATGCACAATTACGCTGCGTGTTTGACCTGATCGCACTCAGACAAAACGTTTTTTTCTCCTTGTGGATTGAATATCACCCACAATTGATCGCAGCTGTCGCATAGAAGATGCATATCCTTGCCACGACCCGGGACTAGAACGCCGGCCGCGTTTCCATGAGGCAACCGTGTTTACCACTGTGCAACTGACCCCGTAATAGGCACGATAGAACCATCATAAGGAGCGCTCAACCACTTTCGCTTGTGAGTAATGATCAGGTTGCCCGATCGTCTCGATAGGAGACACAGTTACTGTCCTGTTAACTCCAATCGATGACCCCTCGACTAGGTCCAAGTTGAAATCACAGAAATCATCAACTTTTTGAGTGGTAGTTTGACTACTGATGAGTAGTAGGGGATTGTCGAGAGGGGCCGACTGGAAAGTCTATGGGAATGCGACAGCTGCGATCAACTGTGGGTGATATTCAATCCACAAGAGAGAAAAAAACGTTTTGTCTGAGTGCGATCAGGTCAAACACGCAGCGTAATTGTGCATCCGAAACCCAAAAATGGGCACATAT
>LOND01005321.1:19969-32687 GCA_014220965.1 Paragonimus kellicotti
GCGAACGAACGTGTTTATGTTTTGGAGCAGATGTATATGTTTTCTAACATGAGAGGGTTTAACTGTGGTTTTAATTGTTTTCCAAGCGTGTTCCGCAAAACACAAGTTGAAAGAAAAGTCAATCCAAGCTGTTCGCTCGGAAGTACCCACGGTCGGTGTTTCTGAGTTATTTTGTTAAGGACGTGCTCTAATGCGGCAGTTATTATTAATGCTAAGTGAAGCAAAACTTGAGATTAGAAACTTTCAAAAGCGATATAAAGAAAATTTATACCATCGCCGTATGTACCTAGTCTCGAATCGTTGAATAAAGACGGTTGAAGGACATTTGTTACTTCCATTCAGTAAGCAAGATTGAAAACAGCACTGACCCGGGGGTGTATGCTGACTTATACCTCGAATTATAAAGTTACAGTCATGCAGACAATCCAAAATGCAGAGGTCAGACATAAAGAAGTTCAGACAGGCTAGCTGTATGTCTCGTTGTTGATTGTTAACGACTATCCCCACAGCGAAAAACAAACCCACAGTACACACATGGACTACTTTTGTAGCTGAAACACCGTTAACCTCTGAATAGTCAAGGCGTGGTAGGTAGAGGTCTCCAGAACTAGACGAACTACAATTGAATAACTCCAAACGCACACTCCTACAGCATTATTTCAACCTGTCGAAAAAAGTTTCGTTTTTTCATGAAAGCGTAATATAGAAGTGAATATATCAACTACATACAGCAACGACAGGGACCAGAGATAATTGCAATGTGTATCCCACCTACGGATTAGACAGGTTAGTGGAGCGATCTTCAAGTATAGTAAGCACCAAAGACCGGACTATTAATTCATAGGTTTTGACTGTGATTCGCCAGAATGACCACGATCGGAAAAATAACGCCACTGAGAAGTATCAAAAATTGTCACTGCCTCCAGAGCTAAGGTAGCCAGCCACTCAAGGCATCTTAGTCTGTCTTTGTTCAGTTTTTCCATTCACACCGATTTCAAGCAATTGCCTATCTGCTGAATGAATTTCAGTAATATGGTTCTCCATACATTGCATCGTTCATATCAAGTAGTGGAACGATTTGTTTGAATTACAATTAATTATACCGTTAATAACGTTAGCATACAAATCTAGGTTCAGACTGACTGTAGACTCAAGACCAAGAATCAAGCGCAAAGCTTCGAAAAAGCTGAGGATGGGATTGATTCTAAGTGTTGCAATTCGGATAGGAATTATTGACCGTTGTGCTTGGCCAGGCGTGGATTGCGTTGAATCGGCTGAGCAAACACCCACCATGCAAACCTCCCGTAATGCACTCAGTACACACGTAATATAGGGTGTTAATTACTGGTGAGAATGATCCATAGGCCGCTGTTGTCGACAAGAAAATGGAACTCAAATGACAATAAAGTAAAAACTAATTGAACACTGTAATACGCACAGCCGTCTCGAGGGCAAAGTGGTGTGGCAGCTAAGAGATATCCCCAAAGTCTCCGTGTTAGGAATACAAGCGTTTTGTACAATTTCTCTTCACAAGTGGAGGAAACTGATAGAAGGTTGGGACTCCGTAAAAACGTGAGACGTTTGACTAAAGTAACGCGTGCGATAACTGCAACAACACCGAGGATTCCGAGGGGAATGAGATGCCTTCAGACAGCGAACCACAAGAATGAAGAAAGCAGCATTCATTGAAACGTTTCCACACTGGTAACTTGGGTTTATAGTGGATGGGTTATTAGACACATCATTTGTAATTCGACTAGCAAGGAGCAGAAGAACGTAGCTCAGCAAGGACAAGATACAATGATGTTCAGCCAATACGGATATCGACAGGCCAGGACTTGGAGCAATGAATCAGTGGACTGGAGAGGTGTAACTGCACTGAGATTGGCACCCCCCTGTAAGATTATTGTTGCTAACATACAGTTTGGGGAAGCAAGACCAATGACCTCAAAAATATAAAGAGCATGACCAGAACAACAGTCAGACCAAAAATGTTCTTAGGCCAGTCTTGGTCTTGGTTACTGCGGTCATGGTGTATGAATTTTCAAAGAAATCACGTAGCTGTTGCTAACGTGCAGGGTTTCATGTTTTATAAATAAATCGAAATAAAAAAGAACAACGTACAGATGGGTTCCGAATCGTATTGAGTGCGAAAGTTCTACCGTCCATTGATACAACTAACGAATGTGCTAGTACAAAGCTCATGCAAAGGGAAAGTATTTTGAATGTGTGTCTAGCGGGACAAAATATATCAAAGTAGTAACTATATTGTGAACGCTGAAGAGAAGCCGGAAACCACATCCGTTGAGTCAACACCTTCACATAAGGATACCAAAAACAGTCCGAACGGATTAAAGCAGAAGGATACCGGTGGAAATTTTGAATACAGGTCACATAATCTGCACTCATATAGGTTTATATTGAAGTATCGGCCAGAAAGTGAACGGTAAAATGAAAGTTTGTCTGGAAGGTCACTTTGAATAAACGAGAAACGTAAACTTGGCAAGTTAGTCTTTTAAATGGTAGTTCAACCGTACAGTACTACTGGGAAACAAGAGTGAAGTCACAACACCAAGAGCAGGGACTTCGTGGAACAAGATTTATATTTTTCCCCGTAAAAAGATGCAAATTAAGGACCTAAGCCTGAGGCTAATGAACGGTTCAGGAAGTGAATAGAGTACAATAAACTATACAGGGATTTTGACTAGGCGTGTGAACACTAGATTTATTTGAGAAACAATTATCCCCAAAAGGTTTTAGAAAACGTTATTAATGGGACGTACCTATGACAGAAAATTATTGCTTTAGGACAAAGTACATGCTAAAGCAAAAGTCTAGGTTACCAATTATGATAATCATTTAGAACGCACTCTCTTGGCATGTTAGTAGGAGACAATCAGAACCAAATGCATCCAGTACAACAGTTTTTGGCGTGAGATCGATGCGCGTCACACAGCATGCTTAACATAAATTATTCGACGATAATAAGATGCAATCAAAGCACAATCGTCTTAATAGAAAGTTTCCTGAGGACAAAAACAACCTACAGAGCCAGATGTTCACAATCAATGAAGCAGAACTCCGATAATTTAAAAAAACCCACGATACAGGAAGTCATTCTCGTGGATCAATATTCATATACAGACGGTAAGCAAATTTGAGTCAATTCGAGAGAGTCGGCGACCAAGTGAGTCGATTCTACTAATCATCACTCATAGACATACAGTTAGAACTACTGACTTAACCAGACAAACGAAGGAAAGCTAAAAGCCAAACGAAGCAACTAGGAAGTAAACTTCTGCTGATTTTACTATATCTCTGTATGTCTGCTGAATTGAGCATGGATAAGCAAGTATTCCAACTGAAGTGTGGCAAAAGCCCGTCATCAAGGCTAAACCAAGACAGTTTTCAACGAGTATATGGAGGGAACTGTGTCGGTAGGAACAACACTAAACAACGTTATTATTAGTCAAATGAGTGTCACCCAACATCGATGAGTAGCTAGTGTATTTAGGTTAACAAGAAGGAAACACACGTTGACTTGTAAAACGTGTTAAACCTAGCAACAAATCTATGCAGCAAGAAGAAACGTCTCTCTAGGACATAAAATTGCTATCCACTTCCTGTTCTGAGTTTGTAGGACAAATTGACTAAACACACCGATTACGCGTGCTGAATTTAGGCTAACAGATGCTTACTCGAATTTGTGATGAATCGATGTCGAAATCTCTCAAGGAGAATTGTGTCACTCTGAGAAGTCTCAATGAACTGAAGTTATGGAATCACTAAGCGAACGCAAATGTACCGTTTATATTATGATAATGGTTTAGTCATTTATTTGTTGTAGCTACGAGACTCACGATTTCCATCAGCAAAGCGTGCGGTGTTTGATTCACTGGGTCATTCACGTTCAGGTTAGTCGTGCTGGAAGCTGTTCAAGAGAAATTGCGAATGGTGGAAAATTAATTCATGAGGGAAATAAAGAATAAAGCAAATGACAACGATGACATCAGAGGTGTGGTGATCCATATCGTTTATACCAATATTTTGAAAGTCAATGAATTCTTGTAAAATGCTACAAAGCCGCTACTAGTAAACCAACACTGTAACATGAACTTAGTCCCTTGTCTGGACCCAAAACATAACGACAGTCCAAATGATAGTTCAACCTGCGGTCATCAAGTAAAAGGAAAGACGGGTTCAGTCGGCCAGGGGAATTGGAAGTGGGGCATTACCGTGTTTTATGGTTGACTGTATGCACACTGTGTATGCCTGTCTTGGATGTTAAAAGATGTGCTAACCAGGACAGTTAACTGATAAATACGCATTGCGAAACAAACGGTGGGAGCTCGTCAGTGCTCGCTTCCCGTATATGGACAACAAAAGCACATAATATATCTGACCACAAAACATGCACGAAAAGTGCTTACCAGTACACATTGGCCTATCTGGAAGTAGAACACCTCAGATGAACAGTGAACCCGCGCCGCGACTATAAATGAACCCGATCAGGAAATTGCGTAGTGTTTTCGATTACGCTCTTTCTCCCTTAAAGAAAAACACAAACGCTTTCGCTTAAACATAGAGTAAAGCAATTTCGCAACGAAGGCGGCCATAACGAGTGGGATTTTTCGTTCATTATAGCAAAAACCATTTCAGAAAAAGACGCTAAACATTCACACACACACGGTGAATATCAACGAAAAAAATAAAAACAAATAAAATTCAAATCACGGCGGGAGCCGTAACATTGAAATTACTCATCCAATGTTGAAGTAGTAACTTAACGCGATGTTTGGATTGGCCCCTTGCTAGATCGTATATTGTGTCGGGGTTTGGACAAGCGGTAAATCGAGTAGATTTTCACCACAACTCTCTTCTCTTCGGAAAGTTAACAAACGTGTTGATCCTTTCGGCACATCGAACTTTTCGGATACAGGACATTCTTCTTCGTCCATTACCTTGTTTTCAATGTTTCGGAATGGAATCTGGTCAGTGAGTCTTCGATGAACCGGGGCATCATGCAAGTTAATAATTTTTATTAGTGCACTGCTAGGCTTGCAAGGAATCAGTCCTCTCGCAGGCCGCAAATCTTCCTCACGGTCGTTGAATCCACATACTGAAGCGATGCTTTGTAGGCGTCTAGATTTGAGTAGCATCGCTTAGCTCTCCTGTGTTGTTCAGTGGGCTGCTTCCCTGTACTGCTGCAGAGGATTACAGAAGAACAGATAGTTCACCAAATGTTTCAGAATTAGTAGAATCCCTCTTTGGGTGGTTTGGTCGAGTTTTTGGCGGCACCATCTGAACAAAGATGCTGAGGAACCGTTCGCAAGTGACGAAACCCGATGCTGTCAAGCTACTGTTTCATTTCAGCGGAACAAAATTGCGATTCATTGTTTTTCACCGAGACCCTCAAAATTCCTTTTTCAACCGAAACACTGACGAAATACTCACAGTGTAAATGACATTGAAGACGAAGTTGTACTAAATGCTTACGGTCACTGCGAGTACAAAACACTCAAAACGAGAATGTGAAATTTTTTTTAAACACTGGTTCAAAATAATCTGTACGCACATGTTGCCATGGTACGTAACCGTCTGGCCAGATTGTTCACTTCTTCGTCCTTGGTTTTATTTTGTGGAGAGAGGATCGCAGTTCATTGCGGCGCTCTCGATGTCCAAATTGACATACCTGTCGATCCAGTGATTCCGTTTTCTTCCAAGCGCACTTGACTCTTGTGCAAGCCCTCTAATACTGCCTTTCCTAGCGGTGGTAGACTGACCAACTGATCACTCCGACACAGCACATCATCCGGTTGTATTAACCACTCCTCTAGGTTCCAGCACGGCTGATTGTTTATTCCCAGTAGTTGATAACCAATCCTTGGTCATCGTGAAAGTTACTGTGCTACGATAGTTTCTAGTTGTCGTGCTCAATACTTTCGGCTTATTGGAGCGACCAGCGATGCACAGAGACAAACCACTACAGCTGAAAAACTGAAATATCGTGACAGAAAATCTGCTTCAGGGATCCGGTTGTAAGTGCGATGAATGATTAACTAATCGCAAGTTGGTAGAACTAAACTCCACCGATGTATCAATGCCGCTGATGATTTAGCAACTGATTTGTGCGGATCAAATAAATACCGTAGAGCTTGGTGATCTGTAACAATTTTGAATCTAATACCAAACAGATATTTGTGCAATCTTTTTCTCTGTGTAAGTATCTTTGCTCTTCTCCAGTCAACAATCGTAAAATGCGAATGATCAGAAAGCCCTCCCATTCCAAAGCAGCACCAGCGCCAACACTGGATGCACCTGTGATCGGTGTGGTGATTTAAGATAGAAAATGAAGCTAACATCGGCCTTTCATTAAAATTGTACTAGGTCTTACATAAGACCTTCAGCTTCTCGAGTTCTTGTCAATGTTTCCGCTGAATGAACTGCGAATAATGGCTTTGCTTTCCCCGCAAAGTTCCGTATATAATGTACATATGTATAAATAACGAACGTACATAACGTATATAACGAGAATGGTAGTTAAGACAGACCGTCATCAATCGCAACAAATTTGACTGGTGATAAAACAGCAACCAAAGCTTTGTACCGATCAGAGGCCAAACTGTTTTTTGTTGCATATGGTGGTGTCAAGAAAACTCGTTTCTCGCATTTGTAACAAGCACCTGGAAATTTTTATGGCAATTTTCTTGACCCTAAATCGCTTTGGAAGGAAAAGTGACCTCAAACCGATGGTCCGAGTGGGAACTAACCAAGTGATGGACAGTTGTGTCGATATAGGTAAGTCTCATCATCACCATGGACGCCGAAGAATCAAACTCACGATTCGTGAACAAGCGGCAGATAGTAGTCCAAGCACTTATCCACTAGACCAAGAGGTCACGGAGCGATAGGAGGCACAACAGCTAAGTAAACGAAAGTAATCTTTTATCATGCTCCTCTGTACTATTTGTGTATACCATCACATCTTGATATGCACGTACTCATGGTAAATCGGTAATCACCTCATCAGTCGCAGCCTGGAACAGTTCAGTTTAGACATGTAGTCCAAACGGTAGAAAATCGTAATGACATGGTCCTTAGGACATATTGATCGTAGTGAGCATCTCAAGATCGGGCTCCAACGGAATCTTTGAGTATGCGTATCTTAGATCAGTTTTGAAAATCACTTTGCCAATAAGCAAGTTTTTCATAAAATCCTCCGACTCTCCAGTTGTTGTTGCGTATTGTTCCAGTTTCGGATTCAGTGTCAATCTATGATCGCCATAGATCCTAGGTGATTTAGCGTCGTTTGTATTTGGTATTAAGTTAACATGTGTGATTACACCATCTTCCATCAAATTGATGAAAGCATTGTGCAAGTTCTCTCAGTCTACAAAGTGTTATTTGGTGCTTTGGAAAAATTGGGTCCTCTTCTACCTCCAGTCTTGCTGGCTCTACACTAATTCTTCCATCACTATATGGGCACTGGATAACCATGTTGCGTAATTGGGTTTGATATGCTCTACTTGGAACACTCTTATAATTAGCACTTAGCGAAGGAGCCAAACTGAGCTGTCTCAAAGCCGGTAAATCGGTAATCACCTCATCAGTCGCAGCCTGGAACAGTTCAGTTTAGACATGTAGTCCAAACGGTAGAAAATCGTAATGACATGGTCCTTAGGACATATTGATCGTAGTGAGCATCTCAAGATCGGGCTCCAACGGAATCTTTGAGTATGCGTATCTTAGATCAGTTTTGAAAATCACTTTGCCAATAAGCAAGTTTTTCATAAAATCCTCCGACTCTCCAGTTGTTGTTGCGTATTGTTCCAGTTTCGGATTCAGTGTCAATCTATGATCGCCATAGATCCTAGGTGATTTAGCGTCGTTTGTATTTGGTATTAAGTTAACATGTGTGATTACACCATCTTCCATCAAATTGATGAAAGCATTGTGCAAGTTCTCTCAGTCTACAAAGTGTTATTTGGTGCTTTGGAAAAATTGGGTCCTCTTCTACCTCCAGTCTTGCTGGCTCTACACTAATTCTTCCATCACTATATGGGCACTGGATAACCATGTTGCGTAATTGGGTTTGATATGCTCTACTTGGAACACTCTTATAATTAGCACTTAGCGAAGGAGCCAAACTGAGCTGTCTCAAAGCCATTACTCTCAGGATGGTTGGATTTCCTTCCGACACCAGTAATCATACGTGAATCAACTTATAACTATTACCAATCACCATTACATCAGTCTTGCCCAACAAAGTTAAATGATGACTCAGGTAACTGTGTGTATTTCACCACAAAACCGTACGGTACTTCACAGAAAGTGGATGCTGGTTTGAAAGATTGTTCGCAGCAGTTATGGAAATTGTAGATCAAATTCGTAATTACTACACTAACCCCCTTACACTGACAGAAGAAGAAAACGTTCGTCGTCGGTTCTGAGCCGAGTTTCAAAACCAACCTTCTTTCGCGGCTTATATAATCCGGAATTTTCCGAAACTTTTGCGACTACGACAGATCGATTCACTCGTTTTCACCGTCCTTCCTTCAGTATCTAATATGCCCATCGTAAAGTCACGACAGCTTGAAACCGGTGATCCTTTAATACCCGCACACATCAACAAGTCGGCAAATTGCTCTTGCGGATAATTGTTCGGACCTGGAATAGGATCTGCTAAATGCCCCCAAAAACGCGCTCACGATTCTAGGTTAGTAATTCATTTAAATTTGCGTAAGGTAAGGCGATGAATCGGTAGTTCGTTCAGAGATCTAGTAAAAGTGATGCCGAATCTTACGGTTGAACTGGAATTTCGATTGCACTGATCTCTGATGTTGCGCAGAGTTTGCCAGAATGGGTTCCAGTTAACATTTGCTTGTGTGCCGTCAAATGCACTGATTTGGTCAGTCTGTCAACATAAACCAGAACGATGTTTACTTTTCAAAGTTACATGCTTTCCAACAAGCAGCAGCTGTTGGAGATGCCTTTTCATCATATCCCGTCGATCTTTCAAGACAAAATAAACAGCCGGAATCTGGTCAGTGAGTCTTCGATGAACCGGGGCATCATGCAAGTTAATAATTTTTATTAGTGCACTGCTAGGCTTGCAAGGAATCAGTCCTCTCGCAGGCCGCAAATCTTCCTCACGGTCGTTGAATCCACATACTGAAGCGATGCTTTTAGGCGTCTAGATTTGAGTAGCATCGCTTAGCTCTCCTGTGTTGTTCAGTGGGCTGCTTCCCTGTACTGCTGCAGAGGATTACAGAAGAACAGATAGTTCACCAAATGTTTCAGAATTAGTAGAATCCCGTCACTTTTGGGTGGTTTGGTCGAGTTTTTGGCGGCACCATCTTGAACAAAGATGCTGAGGAACCGTTCGCAAGTGACGAAACCCGATGCTGTCAAGCCACTGTTTCATTTCAGCGGAACAAAATTGCGATTCACTGTCTCTTACCGAGACCCTCAAAATTCCTTTTTCAACCGAAACACTGACGAAATACTCACAGTGTAAATGACATTGAAGACGAAGTTGTACTAAATGCTTACGGTCACTGCGAGTACAAAACACTCAAAACGAGAATGTGAAATTTTTTTTAAACACTGGTTCAAAATAATCTGTACGCACATGTTGCCATGGTACGTAACCGTCTGGCCAGATTGTTCACTTCTTCGTCCTTGGTTTTATTTTGTGGAGAGAGGATCGCAGTTCATTGCGGCGCTCTCGATGTCCAAATTGACATACCTGTCGATCCAGTGATTCCGTTTTCTTCCAAGCGCACTTGACTCTTGTGCAAGCCCTCTAATACTGCCTTTCATAGCGGTGGTAGACTGACCAACTGATCACTCCGACACAGCACATCATCCGGTTGTATTAACCACTCCTCTAGGTTCCAGCACGGTGCTGATTGTTTATTCCCAGTAGTTGATAACCAATCCTTGGTCATCGTGAAAGTTACTGTGCTACGATAGTTTCTAGTTGTCGTGCTCAATACTTTCGGCTTATTGGAGCGACCAGCGATGCACAGAGACAAACCACTACAGCTGAAAAACTGAAATATCGTGACAGAAAATCTGCTTCAAGGATTATACCATCACATCTTGATATGCACGTACTCATGGTAAATCGGTAATCACCTCATCAGTCGCAGCCTGGAACAGTTCAGTTTAGACATGTAGTCCAAACGGTAGAAAATCGTAATGACATGGTCCTTAGGACATATTGATCGTAGTGAGCATCTCAAGATCGGGCTCCAACGGAATCTTTGAGTCATGCGTATCTTAGAATCAGTTTTGAAAATCACTTTGCCAATAAGCAAGTTTTTCATAAAATCCTCCGACTCTCCAGTTGTTGTTGCGTATTGTTCCAGTTTCGGATTCAGTGTCAATCTATGATCGCCATAGATCCTAGGTGATTTAGCGTCGTTTGTATTTGGTATTAAGTTAACATGTGTGATTACACCATCTTCCATCAAATTGATGAAAGCATTGTGCAAGTTCTCTCAGTCTACAAAGTGTTATTTGGTGCTTTGGAAAAATTGGGTCCTCTTCTACCTCCAGTCTTGCTGGCTCTCTTACACTAATTCTTCCATCCACTATATGGGCCACTGGATTAAACCATGTTGGCGTAATTGGGTTTGATATGGTCTACTTGTAACACTCTTATAATTAGCACTTAGCGAAGGAGCCAAACTGAGCTGTCTCAAAGCCATTACTCTCAGGATGGTTGGATTTCCTTCCGACACCAGTAATCATACGTGAATCAACTTATAACTATTACCAATCACCATTACATCAGTCTTGCCCAACAAAGTTAAATGATGACTCAGGTAACTGTGTGTATTTCACCACAAAACCGTACGGCACTTCACAGAAAGTGGATGCTGGTTTGAAAGATTGTTCGCAGCAGTTATGGAAATTGTAGATCAAATTCGTAATTACTACACTAACCCCCTTACACTGACAGAAGAAGAAAACGTTCGTCGTCGGTTCTGAGCCGAGTTTCAAAACCAACCTTCTTTCGCGGCTTATATAATCCGGAATTTTCCGAAACTTTTGCGACTACGACAGATCGATTCACTCGTTTTCACCGTCCTTCCTTCAGTATCTAATATGCCCATCGTAAAGTCACGACAGCTTGAAACCGGTGATCCTTTAATACCCGCACACATCAACAAGTCGGCAAATTGCTCTTGCGGATAATTGTTCGGACCTGGAATAGGATCTGCTAAATGCCCCCAAAAACGCGCTCACGATTCTAGGTTAGTAATTCATTTAAATTTGCGTAAGGTAAGGCGATGAATCGGTAGTTCGTTCTGAGATCTAGTAAAAGTGATGCCGAATCTTACGGTTGAACTGGAATTTCGATTGCACTGATCTCTGATGTTGCGCAGAGTTTGCCAGAATGGGTTCCAGTTAACATTTGCTTGTGTGCCGTCAAATGCACTGATTTGGTCAGTCTGTCAACATAAACCAGAACGATGTTTACTTTTCAAAGTTACATGCTTTCCAACAAGCAGCAGCTGTTGGAGATGCCTTTTCATCATATCCCGTCGATCTTTCAAGACAAAATAAACAGCCGATCATCACTTATGATAAAGGTTCAACTCCAAATATATTTATACATACCCTACTCCGAGATTCTACAGATTGCCTTAAATTCACACAGACAACCTACTCTTGAGAACGATCGTTGCAACCGGGAGAGTTTCAACCTATAAGGTAGCAAGATTTCTCTGCAGGTTAATTTAACCGATACACAGAAAAAGTCCCTCATATGTACGCAGTGCCCTCGACTTCCTCAGTGAGGTGCGGGGCCTGAAATTTAAAAGATGACGAGGTAATGGTATCGTTCCACGTTCGCCAGCTGTTCACTTGCATCTCGAACAAACTCGCGTTAAAGACACTGACCGATATGCTGTGGGATAATGTGCAATAGCAAGAACACACCAAGCTTTCTATAGCCGACGTCGTAGATCTAGCACAACTTTGCACAGGAAACCTACCTTACAATTCAAAAATGCAGTATATCAGCGAAAACAAGGACAACCGCTACCAGAACCGCTTGCTGGAGTTGTTATGCAGGTCGTTGAAAAAATTGCGTTCCAGAAATACCATCCAAGATTGTGGCTGAGAAACGTGGAAGACAAGTTTGTTATCATTAAACGTGCGGAAATTTACATTTCCCGTCAGGCCATCAATAATGTATATATATTTAATGCATCAGTGTCATTTTTGAATGTACTGTTATCGAGGGAATATGATGGAACCATCCTGACAAGTGATAGACCGACAAACACGCTGACGAGCCGGTAACCGATGTGTAATTTCTCCGTCATCATTTTTTTCTGACAACGGATACTAGTTTGGATCTAATGTCACAATAAATACCCACCACTCGGTGTCCTCCTTTTAATCATGATATATATTGCGCTTCAGCAAGAGAAACGGCAATGCACTGCACAGAAAGCAACCTGTATAACGCCCTTCATAAACCTGAATAAACCACATCCCTGTCAGATACCGGTGGCGCCAGTCTGTTAAAAAACAGGCATTTATGTTGGAATAACCACTTTAGACTGTTGTTTGCCCACAAAATATCCACATGCGAATATAAAATAGACGTTCTAAATTGTTGGAACAAAGGTATTTGGAAAGCTTATCAAACAATATTGACAGTTAAACTGACGAGGCTAAGAGAACGGGGATCGAAATA
>LOND01005322.1:0-15707 GCA_014220965.1 Paragonimus kellicotti
CACTCCAAGCCCAACAATAGTTGTCTGGCCGCCTCACGCTCTTATCTGCGAAGATGAACATCGGAGAAATGCTTGACAAGAAGCCTGACTTGGACCACATGAGTGCCAACGCGATGAGTTATCACTCAACCGTACTTTACAATAACGCGATGTGTGTCCCTAAGTGGCTGAAGCTAGGACACTCAGCACTGCTGACTCCTATTTTAGGTGAAGCCAGAAATTCTAGTTCGTTTCTTCAAGACCCTTGGTCCTACTTCCTTCTGGTTCAGCATTCACAAATCCTCGGCGACCGGATAGAAATTACCGTAACGCAGGTGGCCGTCCTCTACCTTTATCTTTTCAAATAATTAATACAAGCGGTCTCACGCTTCGAAAGCACACACAGTTGTCGCCTTTAGTAGGTTGCATAGGCGGAGCTGTGTTCTATCTTGTTAAAACTTTTCCCCTCGCAAGAAAATATAAAGTTCCGTGGACGGAAACAAACGAACCATCTAACCAACAGTTTGATAAATTATGTGGCCTGCCAGAAGCAGGTCGTATGTCTTACAGGAACGTTAATATATACACAAATAGTGGCCGTCAAACCTCCAGGGGATAATGTAAAACTACCGGAAAGGGGATATCGAATTCTGTGGACCCACTATCTGCTTCCCCTCTGTCGGATATTGCACCCTTTTCTCCATCTTAACCGCTTTCTCCTACAATCAAACAAGGGAGTATTTCTCGTCTGAGTTAAGACAAACTATTCGAGGTTATTCAACATACTTTCATACCTCAGGTAGTTAACTTGGGATATCAACATCCACATCCTTCTTCTCACGCAAAACTGGATTTTACTGGACATTGGTGAGAGTGAACCAAACGTTTCTGGGCGCTTTGTATGCAGTACCAACTCCACAAGAAATGGAATGAGGGCATTGCAGTCCTCCTTGATCAATCTGCCAACATACATGGTCATCAAAGAATTTCAATCCTTTGATAAGTGTACTCCGACAAGTACTACGACTAGCAATGCGCGGCCGAAACACTCTGTTAGTGAGGCTTGTATATTTTCTACGCTCATGACGCATATCCGCTGATGACGCTTTTCTGTCAGGCTCGAAATACTCTATAGAACTTCAGCGCTCTTCCCATGTGTTTACCATGAGTGACTTCAATTAACTCAGGGCAACTGGCCATGAATGTCCCACTCGATCTGTGAGTCTGTGAGAACTGACTTGGAGCTTTTTGGTCAATGTTGATGGGTTGAAAGATGTGAACACACATGTCGGCTGACCAACAAGGCATTGTTCTGATCAGATCCCCATTCTGACTGACTTATGTGTCACAAACGAGAGTCACTTTGTGGATAGAGTGCTCATCAGATCAGTACTTGAACGATGACCACCCATTGCTACCTTTAAATTCCATCTGCTACCAGATGTAACAACCACAGATAAAGTCTGCGGGTGAAAACTTTATTCGGGCAGATTCTAGCTGCTTGAGAATCTCTATCGGCTTTTTCATTCTGAGCTGTAAGTATGTGAACCGGAACTGCCGTTCGTTTTACATACTTATCCGAAAAACACGGATTTTTTTACAATGCAGATTGTGCACTTTCTGGTCTTTCTCACCTTTTCTGCGCAGTGTCGTACACTGTATAGTCGTTTCTGCATAACTGCAAAGCATAAACTTATAGACAGTTCAGAAGACCTGAATGCCTTCCGCGTCTTCCGCATTGGGCGCAAGCGAGGAGTCTATGAGAGGTACATGGAAAGGTCCTACTGAGAACCTGCACGAACGACTTTGTCTACTTAACTATATCATTCCAATGCGGAAAATTAGGCTCTTTTTAGGCGATTGTCGGACGAAGAGATCTCTGCAGGCCACAAAGTAATGGTCGAGGTATTCAGCGATCACTATTAGGTTGTTTACAATGTTATACCGTCGAAATGGCATCCTACCCTGTTTCTACGAAACGCTCGGCAAACATTGCTTTCTGCTAACTTTTCTGTATTATGCATTCGTGACACTATATCCAAGATTATTGCGTATAGTACGGTGGGTTGAGATAATATTCAGTTCATAATCTTCAAAGAGGCAGCTATTGGTCTAGTGGGATACTGGCATCCGCTCTAGAACTTTGAAAAAGCTGCGCTCACGGACTTCAGCCTTGCTAGCATCACAATCAGTTCGGAGAAGCGTTCGCTAAAGTGTTTTGCCCTCAAACACCCCTTAGGAGGTAATCTTTTTCTCTATATTTCTTGGCCTCTTTTCTGGTCAACCATGCATAACCAATATGTTTATCTTCGTTGGCTGTGGGACGGACATCAAAACAGTGGCCACATTTCAGATGCTGTCTTCTGTGATTCCGTTCCTTCGCTGGCTTAACTCCTTTCATGTTGATAGATTATCTAGAGTTAAAACCAAATCAAACTTTTTATTCCCTTCCGGGATTTCTGCAGGGACTCATCATGGGACATTTTTCGGTTCCGCATCATTTCTTACTTACATCGACGGCCTTCTGGATAATATTTCCCTCAACTCTCTTATCTCTCTGTTCCCCTATTGATGACAGCAAGTGTGCCTATATGTCGGTTTGTGAGGACGCATACAATGCCTACGTGGTTTACAGTGCGATCAACACAACATACTTCACGGAACTTTAGTTAAAGTAGATGTAAGCATTTAGACGTCGTTTTAGTTTGACGTTTGCTCATCGTCCCAAGGTGGCTACTAAATGTGTTTGGTACTCTTGGAGTCGTAGAACGGACCCACTCTCACATAGGCGAGAAAACGTTTCAAACCTTTTGCGTGGTTTTTATAGGTCCACTGACTGAGTATACCAGACAGGTTGAACATGGCTTGTTTTGAAAAAAGACGTGCTCATCGTTCAAAGTGTTTTCGCGCTCATTCACCCAAGTTTTTCACTGGCCTGCACCATGTGACTAATAATACTTATTTATTGTGCCAATAAAGTGAAAAACCACGGCGTACGTGATCAAATAATGATGTATGGCTCAATATGAACAAAAGTTATAAGAAAATATGTATTTCCTTTTTGCTAGTTCAAAGTTGAATAAGATCTTGGTATCCGTGATTTTCCCAGCTCGCCAATTCCACGGTAACTCTTGAGAATGTTAGTCAGTAAGGTTTTAAGGACACTGTTCGTAAGTTAAGGGATGTGAGCACAAATGTTGTCTGGGATTCGAGTTGATAAGTGCGGAAATACTGTCAGCATCTAATGGATGACTTCCTTGTTCAGATTTGGTAAGTGATGATCACGATCCATCTGCGCCGGAATATTCCACAACCAGATCATCAAGTGACCCTTTTTCTCGGAACCTTCCGTCATACTCATGAGCAAACTTGAAATTTTCATTCTCTATCTACCCGAATTTTGACAACACCGCGGTAACCTGAATCTTCCTCTGGCGCGGGTATCGTCGATTTCTTGTCAACCACTGGGACTAATTAGCTCTTGCGATCGTTATTTTCTAGTTTGCGGATCTATTTTATGCGCTTTGTCTCATTTACTGAAAACTGTCAAACTCGCACATCCCTTCTGTCCTTGGTAGTTACTGTGCTCATAAATAACGGCACTGCACCCCTGTTCTCAAGTATTGCCTCAGATTAATGGAAGTCCGCTGGTTGTAGGAAAGGACAGACCGCCTGGATCTGGGTGACTCAGGCCTACGATGTTGAACCCATATATTGGTGGCTAAAATCGATGGAAAACATCTGCGGATGTTGGTCATAATCACATAGTGCGTAGGCGCAGTAAGCTGCATATGGCGCGTTAGTATCCCGGCTTGAACTGAGTTCGTATTAACTTATTAGTCTACTATTACATTTTTTCTGTTTAACCTGTGTATTTATCCCTTTGTAACCTTCTGAGGTTTGATTCTGTGATGTATTTCTTTCCAAAACTGTCAAGTGTATTTTTTAGGTTGAACATTACTCACAATTGATCGCAGCTGCCGCATTCCCGTAGACTTTCTAGTGGCCTTTTTCGAAAAGAAGCACTAGACTCGGGTTTCGCTCTCATCAGAGGTCGTCAGTTAACAGATATTAACTGTGTCTCCTATCGAGACGATCGGGCAACCTGATCATTACTCACAAGCGAAAGTGGTTGAGCGTTCACATATGATAATTCGGTCGTGCCTAATGTGAGGTCAATGGCGCAGTGGTCAACACGGTTGCCTCATGAAAGTGTGGCCGGAGTTCTAGTCCCGGCAATGGCAAGGATATGCACTACTGACGAGCTCAATGAGAGCGAAACTCGAGTCTAGTGCTTCTTCGAAAGGGGCCGACTGGAAAGTCTATGGGAATGCGACAGCTGCGATCAATTGTGGGTGATGTTCAACTTGAAATTAACCAAATCCCGACTACTCATCAGTAAGTGTTTCTTCGTTAAATCGCGCGTACGTCTCTTACGGATTGTTGTAAAGGTTGACTATATGGAGTAGTAGTCCATTTCTAACCACCGTGAAATATACATATGTTCAATCAGCAAACATAGTAAACAGTCAACAAGCCATAATATAAACCATGCGATTTAAGTTTACGCCTCACTCGCGCAAAGTTCACCTGAGCATTGTGTAAGCCAAAGGAAACTTCCAAGGCTAAATGGCTGGTCATTACCGACTTAAATCTGACTGTCCTTACCACTATCTTTCTCCCTTATTAGTATTTCATCCGTTTTGTAATTTTATCCATCAAATAAAGTTAGGTTGGAAGTGAAGAAAATAACAATATAACTTGAGCAAACCAGAGAAGGTTGGAATTTCTTCATTATTATCATCCCATTATCACTATTTTCTTAGCTTACATGTGTTATGGATGCCGCATTCGTTATGACTCGCGTACGTCCGCATGAATCCTCATTGATGTTCTTTGGCCCGAAGACGGTTGGGGTCATGTTTCACTAGGGGTGTTTGTTTGTTATCCATCTCCATTTTTTTTTTTCAATTCCTGTTGACCGCTGGAAGCGTTTACTTTTACTACGCCTGGGAAATGTGAGATTCTGTTTTTCGGGTAAGGTCTCTCAGATAGTTGGTGTAGCCATAGGGAGTCCACTTGGTCCTGTTTTAGTTGATGTGTTCATGGTGAAAGTTGTACAGGCATTACTTCCAGTTGTGGACGAACTGAAACTCCACGAACGACATGTTCTTGATTGGACAAGACAAGAAACAAGTAGAAAGAATGTTTTGGTCTTTCAACTCAGTCACAGTTGAATACGAAGGTGAAAACAGTTTGCCCTTCTTGGACATCCTGGTTAGACGTCGTTCAGACGGATCTATCGAACGTTCAGTGTACCGTAAACCAACATGGACGGGACAATACATGAACTTCATGAGTTTTGCTCCTGTTGCATACAAAAGGTCACTAGTACGTACACTGTTTTACAGAGCGCCAAGAATATGCTCCCAGGATAGATTACAAGCCGATCAGTGTCGTATAAAACGCTTCGTGCTAACGATTTCCCAGAACGTTCCATTCGAAAATGGAGCAGATCTATTCTTACGAATAATTTTGGATGTCCTTAGAGAGCTGTCTACATCAAACTCCTCTTCAAAGGTGATAGTCTGATGAACACCTTTGGAAAGATGATCAGTGTCCGCGTTAAAACGTGTGTATAATGCAGCAAAGCTTGTCTTGCTCTCACAAACGACTAGGTTACCTCTATCCCCGGTCAAAAATCAAATCCCGATGTTTTCTACCAGCCATTGTATCTATCAGTTTTCTTGCAGTTGCGGAAACAAACATTGGTAGAACAGAAAAGATGCTTATGACCAGGGCCAAGGAGCACATCCCAAATTGGTTGACAGTTGCACTGACTAACCCATCTGTGAGTGACAGCGAGGACGAAACGCCGCTTCATCCATTGCAAGGCACTTATCGACTACAGGTCACAGTGTCAATATCGCATCTTCGTTTAAGGTCTTGATGAACGCTCACAGCTCAAAAATTCTCAAGTATATTGAAGCATTGTTGATCAGCCGTCGACAGCCGGTCCTATGTGCACAAAAACAACTGACTGTCAACCTTTGTTTACCGTGGGTTTAGCCGTGAGTACCAATCACGATCCAGCCCGATTTGTACTTTTAATCGTTTCATTTAAGTCTTGTTGGTTTTGTTTTCATGCTAGTCACACGTTTACGACTGACGAGAGTGTGCGAAATGAATTCATATCGTAATTTGTGTCTTCTGATTATTCTATTCAGGCAGTTATAAAATTTTATTAAGAATAGTATATATTGCTTAAATTATACAGTTTTAATTACTTTGAGGTAAGCTTACGTTTCCATTCGGTCGTTAACAGAGGGTGTAATGCTGTGTAACACGGTACTCACAAGTTTCACTGGACTCTTAACGCGTTTACTCGGGATCACCGTACTTTTCCGATGGCATTCGAAGTTGTGGTAGCACTTCATACCATACACCTTAATAGCAACCTTTAAAGGGCTTCCTGATACGGCAACATTTTTGTACAAATGTTAAAAACGAAATCAGTTTCGGAAAAAGCACACCGTATGAAACAGATCTGTAACCCATTACAGTAGTGTATTTTGTATGGTTCAAACTGCATAAAAGAAGATTAACTGTTATAGTCTGTATAGACTCATATTTAGCCTATAGACTTATAGGTGTGCTCATGCGTTCTGTGCCGTTCATTAAGCCTACACACTACAGCGACCTGACTGAAGCCAGCATTATGAAACACAGTGCGCGCAATGTTACATATATAAAATGGTTCACTTATACACAAAAAGACAACCTACTTTATTTTGTTCGCATAACATTTCTGACAGGCTGCCAACTTCGTATCTTGAAAAACTACGCGATATATTCTTCCCAAGTAGCACATCCCAGTGGGTTTCACAGCGCCTTGATGAGCTGTTCGTGGTTTACGATACACACTGCTAGGAGCCAAAGTTGGTTGACAACGGGTAAGCTGATGTATGCCCTACACATGTGCTAATGCTCCATTCTTATCCCAGCGATCTCAAATGTCTGTCTTGTTCTATGGCCACCCACAAATGAATAAGTCAACGGAAAGGTAATTAGGACCTATATGTCTGCTAGCGACAAGAAATACAGTCGTCTCCCTGGAAAATTCCGGTTAGAAAGCTGGGAGGACACTGGGAACTATTTTTTTTTCAGTGAAAAATGAATTAGAAAACGCAAAGAGCAAAATTGACAGGTCAGTATTTTAAAGGTTTGACTCACAACAGGACTCTTCTTAGACCTCACGGAAGATTGTGGTTGTGTTTCAAGCCTTAAGAAAGGGTGTATAACGTTGTTAATTGGAGAAGGACCGGGGAAATGTCGGATCTCTGATATTACACTGTTTAGTCTTCTTCGGATTCATGCCGCTCCACTAAGCATTTAACCATTTTCACCTCGACTGTGCTTTGAGTGAATGTGTTAGAATGGCATCTGCACTAAACATGGTCTGAGTGTATCACTCAGGTTACCTCTAAGCCAGGCCGTGCGTTGGATTTGCGCGGATTCTTCCGTATCTTGTCAGAGATGATGACTGCTCATCGAAAATAATCCTGAGGGTAAATTTTACGAATAGTTTCAAGATGTTGTTCTTCCTCAGTGCCTACAGTAATGAGTTGAAAAAACAGAGAAGAGTAACTGGAACTATATAGAATAAAAAACCCTATTAATGGATATTATATCCACCAAACGAAATTACTTACAAAAACGATCGAAATACTAAAAATCCAAAATAATCCGTTACATTCAGTCAAAGGAGATGGTTGATATCACGATTTGAACGTTGTTATTAACACCGTCGGGAGTTATCAAATTTTGTCAACCTTGTTGTATAGTTATCCGCGGCATGTCTGATTCGAGAAGCACATTTTTACAAATGGTTTCGCCTATTCATGAAAGCCCTTGAAGGGCCCTCCAGCTACTACGGCTATTTGTTTCTTGGGTCAGTTATTCCACTTACTTGATCAAGTTTGAAGTAGGAAGCTCTCAGGAATTACCATACAAGTGTAAAAGGGCATACTACATTAATTACATGTGAACATACCTCCAAAGGTTATTTATGATGCACTTTGCCGAACACAAAGCACAAACATTATCACGGGATTCAGTGAGTAGCTAACAGAAAAGAACAACGCACATGTAAAGGGGTATAGTTACAAACAGTAATGGTTTATACTCCGCAAGGACAGACAGCACAGCAGCTCCGTTTCATAAATGGTCCACTATGTTACAGGCAAACGCCGAGAGATAAAGTAGTGTGAGACATGCACATCGTTTCCCTGCCCTTGACTTCGACATCAATCATCGCAGCGTTGGCGCAGCTTATGCCTCCGGACGGTGGCCGTGCACACAAGTCAGTAGTGAGCTATTAAGCAAAAATCGTCGGCATTCTGGCGTCTGTCGTCGTCGCCCACTGACGAATACATCAGTGTCGTTAGCAAGGACGCTGTTCTCTTACTACTATAGTTTTTGATATCCTGAAGTCATCTTATATTACGTACATTACAGTTCATTACGTCATGCCTTATTACTTGCTGCAAAGGATGCAACAAGTTAAACAGGTGTTCTTTTTTAGTTGTTCTCAGTAGTAAGTAAAATCCATGGAAGGACACGTCGGATGTTTCCACTTATTCTTTCAAAGACCATTTGATTAAAGCGTACATCTCAACAGGTCTCCTTTAGTTCATTAGTGCAGTACTTAAAAAACATAAGATTCTGTCCTTTTTGTCACACTGTACAGCTTATTATTCATTTCAGTTGCCACGTTTATTAAGGATAGCGTTTTGTGTTCGTAATTGAACCCCTTCACTCTTTTTATTATGCAGACATCCACCGATTGACATTTACGTCACACGACCGTTCAGAACGGCTTGCAGCGTCTAGAATTTATGAAACGATACAACTTTCGCGTTTATCGGTATGAACCGTTTTCCAAATCTGTCACGACACCTACATTCATGTTGCTGACCAAATGCTGGTTACCATAAGTGGAAGATGACAAAACGCATGCACGCTCATCCTTGAATCTTGTCGATAGATACACTATTTGCGAATAGCTAGAGAACTTTATTTGGAGTGAATTCAGCCACTGTCACCATCATCATCGTTGTAGACGGCAATGCATCACTAGAATATTCTTATGCTTGCCTGCCTTATGACAATGGCGGTTAAAACATCTTGGTAGCAAAATGGAAGAAAGGAGCAAAACCAAGTGACTAAAAGACGCAAGCATTAAACAACAAATCGCCTACAAACTTCTGTACAGTTAACTCATCTGTAATAAAAAAAAATAAAGCGTCATCAATAAGACAACATTCATGTAGCTTTTGCTGCTCCCTGTCTTGACTTGAACCTAGCTCGCTAATAACTCAATCAGTCACGGATAGCATTCACGTAACTCATTGAAGCCATCTGTTCCCAAGTCATAGTTGAGTTTCCCGAACGAATTAGTAGCGTTCGCTCTTATATAAATGGCCGCTGCCTAAAAGACGATGTCAATTTCTACTATTCGAAGCCGCAACAAACCCGTAATAAACATATTCTCCAGCGGAAGTGGATAGTTTGTTGCGACTTGTTCCTTGCGTGCAGGTTTCTTGCTAAAAACGCCAGCAAGTTGACTGAGAAACTAAACACATGACCCGTATCCGACAAATCATCAGGCAAAAAAGTGTTCCACTTGTTCTTTTAGCAAAAGGACGAAACACCTCTCATCAGCCTCGCAAAACAAAGCCACACGTCAGGGATGACCCTAAGCCCTAAGAAGAAGCAATCTTACATTCTGCTCTTAAATGGATACAAGAGACTCGCCAGAGACTAATCAGGTAATCTTTCTGGATGGTAGAAATAGAATTGCCCATCTAAATGGTCAACAGACTGTAGCACCACATTACTCACACACAGTCGCTCGTAACGATGGAGTGAACTCTTAAACTTTTTTCATACTCCAAACTGATTCTCTTAATACGATTTCTGTTTAGAAATATTTTTTTTAAAAATCCGAAACAATACCGGCTTGGGTCATCTCTCGCTGTTAAATTTGTTTATATATGGCCAGGTAGTTCGATATTTTGTTCAGGTGCATTAGATACTTTCTCTGCTAGGTGTTTTTTTCCAAACAAAATGTTGTCGAATATTTTGAGCGACATACCGCAAATCGTTTTCTCAAACTCATCAAGGGGAATGACGAAAGGCAGCATTTGCGCACCAGCGAACATGAGACCCGCGTCCCACTGGTAAGCTCACGTAAACCTAGGCGAAGATTAGATATGTAAAGTCACTGAACAAGGCAATCTATTTTATGCTCAGTCACCACCTGTACACATCACCTCAATATTGACTATTCTCTTTCAAGCTTTTTATAGTGCCATTCTATTTCTTCACTATAAAACCAAGTGATAAATTTGTTCTGAAGTGTTAGTATGTCAGTTGCATACTCATTGAAATTCCAAAAATCAGAAGGATAGTGTGTGGTATTAATCCTCGAACTCTTGAGTTCATGGAAATCTGCCTATCAACAGAGGTGACAACTAAGTGTGTTCCGGGGTACTCATTTAACTGATAATGCATTATTTGTGGAGGCGTTTGGATCTGTATCTTTTCTGACCCTCAGTTCTCCCATAACCATAGTTGCTTGGAGATTTGCCTCCCCGTTTAAATGCGGTACGCTATGGTTTCAGTGTAAACGACGTAAAAGACACGCTCCTTCTGGTATAGTATACCGCTCGCCCTTATACAGCATTTTCGAGGATAGAGCCAGCCTGCCTAACCCGGACAACTTTTTCCTACATATTGCTTCTCTAATTATTCTGTTACGGGTAATTTGAATGATGTTGTCCTATAGTAAGCCGCGCGAGCATCTAATTCCATTTAATAATGTTTAGTAAACACGTTTTACAGGTATATCTTGAGAAGGAACAGCCGTCCATTTCCTAGGCAAACGCATTTTGAAAACGCTCCAAGAAGCCTACTTAAGGCCGCTTATTGAGTGCCCAAATCGGCCTGTTTATACTAGCTCGAAAAAAAAACGTGGCAGTGATTGACGGTGTTCAGCAAGTTGCTGACAAAATGGTCACTGACCCACGGCATATCCTTTATTCGTCTCGACCCAAAAATTCCAACCTTTGTCTATTTGACTTCGAAAATTCTGTGATGACTTAATTCTTGCACGCTGTTTCGTCGACGTAGGATTTGTGGAATAGGACTCTATCCCAGAGACTCAGAGCAGACAACGAGGCCAAAACAAGAGGCATTGCAAAGTCCAGCCTTTTACTCAACTCAAACGTCAATTTATTTCTTGAAGAGTTATCAGACATTGAAACAAGCTTCCGTATGAAGATCGGTAGTAGCTCTTTCAGGGTTCATTTCAAATCACTGATATCACTGACATCAAAAATACAAACTGATTGGACCCACTTGATAAAAATATCCTTTCTCGAACCTGTGACATTATAAAAGAAAAGTGTTGTTAATCAGTCTATTAGGAAAACTCGGAGACGGAATGGACTAAATCTTGCTCCATAGTTTCATTGTTTTTTCATCACTTCTGAAATGACACAAAGATGTACAGGCGGCACCAGTAGGAACTGTGAAAAAAAAATAATTTATTCTTCAAAACACAACTTAAATTCCGGCGAAATATATTCATAAACTGGAGTGACGGTTCAAGGAATGGACGTTGGTGACACGAGCATTTTCGTGGGACGTTATTTCTCACCTCTCTGAAAGAATCCCAGGGATATGGCTCCGGGGCTAGATAAGTTTACGAATGTTCAATGACAGAAGCAACAGCCTGCTTTCCAGTGGAACGATCGAGCCAGGTTCCTTGAATATAAGTCATAGTTCTCCAAACTCATCTTAGCAGCTCGCTACCAGGTAGATTCAATCATTTTGATTAAAATATTATTGATTATTTCAAAATTGAACACCACCCACACTTGATCGCAGCCTTCGCATTCAGATAAGCCTTTCGGCTAGCCCACTTCGAAAGGAAGCACTAGACTCGAGTTTCGCTCTTATTAGAGCTCATCAGTAGTGCATATCCTTGTCCGGATCGGAGTTTGCACTCTGACCCTCGTGCTTGTGAGACTAGCGTGTTAACCACAACGCCAGCAACCTCACAATAGGCATGACCGAATGATCAAATCCAAACGCTCAACCACAACCTTGTATGAATAGTGTTCAGCTTGCCCGATCATTTCGAAAGGAGAATGAACAGAATCACTCTGTTCTATCCAATCGATAACCCCGTGATCAGGACTTCTCAGTTAGGTTGAAGTTACTGTCTTCATTGAGTAGTAGAATTATTTCTAACCAATGACCCGAAACATTCCATTTATCAATGAGATTGATGTCAACACCTGCAAGTTACATTTCAACGTGTGCTATCTTGCTACTGAAGAGTACCGGCTTCTCCGTTGCAAGTGAACATTTGCCAACTGCTGGTTTCAGCTCATAAGCATCGATTAGTATCACGTGGCCATCCGAGTGTTATCCATTTTTTTCCCGCATTCTTCACCATTGGCTGTTTCGTAGACGAAACTTTTCCACCGACCTCGAAACTTGCTTGCACTGTTGCATATAGCCTCCTCATATGGGGTTGCCTCAGCCTGAGGTCAGCTTTTGTCGTCACTCTACAGGAAAAGAGGTTTGTTCAACGCAAAAGTACACTGATAGTTCTATGTTCACAACATACACGAAATCAGAAGAGCCTTGGGCTCAGCGTGTACCATTCTGTCAATAAATTCAATACAAAACGAACGCAGTACGACCCAGATACAGCCTCAAGATGGATAAGGTATTCTAATAAAAAATGATACGGACGAAAACAGTTCAATGTTCATAAAAAGAAACTGGATATCCGCCAGAAAATGCCTGTTATGAGCTATAAACAATAAGAGGGGTTCAAATTATGACGTGAAAACATGTTGCTGATAAGTTTAGCTATTACCGTCCATCATAAACCATACTCTAGTACGATGTACCGAAACGTGAATGCCATCAAAAAATGACAGTGATGTTCAATCTGTAACTCTAAAATAATTAACTTTACTGAGCTCAAAACTTATTGTCCTTGTTTGATTCGCAGCTTTGAACCTGAAGGTCTACTCGTTGATATCACTTTTGTTCAGACATGCGTTCAAGACCTGCATTATTGAATTCTCCAGAGTTGAAGTCAGACCCATTCCGTGCACGTGCACGCGGACTTGGAAAATGTCTGTCTGTTTCAAAAGTCCGTGTTCCTATTCGTGGAAAGTTAGGTCTGTATCCGGAATTTTGGGGAAGAGTCCCAGCTGCGCTTAGGACAATGCGTGGTACTCTGAACAGACTACGAGCGCGACAACATCTGAAACAGAAATCATCGTTCCCAATTCTGTCAGCGAATATTTTACTCATACATTCAATTCAGAAGTCAAAATCTAATGAGGATATTTCGCAAATTCAGTTGCTTTTGGGACAACCCACACGAGCTTATATTTTGAACTGGATCACTCGACTGCCCGATGAACGTCTTCGTTTGTTACGAAAACCAGGTTAGTTTTTGTTTTCGTTAAATTTACCATATAATGTATGTGGAGTATACGAAACCATTTTTTCGCGCGTTCACTACAGAACGGCTGAAATAACACACATAACTGAGGACCCTTTGTAAACATACTGGAGACTTTAAAGCTCCGTCAAACGATGGATGGTTGCCACCCGTTCCTAGCCTCAGGTTAATCTGCACTCCACCGTCTTTCCTCATCTCCGATCAAGCAACACTTGTAACATTAACAGTGGAGTTGGGAAAAGTAAATGAGTTATCTTCTCTCGTCGCCTACTGGGATTAATTGTTAACATTCACATTTATGCAAACCACGGCAAAGTTTTAGCTATAGTGTAACTTGACCTTAAAACTTTTGCGAGTTGGAGAACAGGAAAGCGAGTAAAATGGGAAAGAACAAAAGGTTAACCAAGTTGTAATTCCATATGAATTCATTAAAGGCGTATCATTTCGTGTTCTGATATTATTTTTTAGTCAATGTTCGTCATCTGTAACATAGAAAATAAGTTCGGTTGTACGTAAAACCTTTGATGGGATGCGTTTCACTATAAGGGCTGGAGCTTTAGTCTATTCTTTTAACAATCCAATTTGTATTGTCTTTCATCATATTGCATTGTTTTGTTTCCTCCACCTTGTCTGTAACAGCGATCCCACATCAGATAAGATGAACACCTAGCCGGATAGGATATTCACAAACGTATATTTGAAGTTATCCGAGAATTCACAACTAATGAAAATATACATGCTAAGATAATTGAGTCGCTTACTTCATGTGCTGACGGACCATTGCTTATATTAGATATAATTTACCAGATTAAATAACGGATGAAGAAGTCTAGTTGAGGTAGTCACGTTTGATTACAGGTAGTTAGGCTTCTGACATTTTCTGTGAGAAAAGTCAGTAGGTTCCTTGCACCAGGTTGGAGATTATGTGCGCCAAAGCTTCTAATGTGATTTGTCATCCTGTATGCTAAATTATTTAATACTTTTCAATGCAACTGTTATGACAATAGACAACTGGCTCTAATATGCTGTCTGAAATAGGGCTCTTCTAACATTACTTCGTTATGATAGTTTGTCTAACAGTCTTAGTCAAATCGGACAATTATCGCCGTCAACTTTCAAGTGAACAGAGTGGTTTTGTCAAACGCTGTCATTTACTCCTTGTCAACGGGATCGTCGGGTATAAATGGCTTAAACATTGTTGAGTGATGAACACGCGAAGTAATCCCGTCCGGTTTCTTTAACACCAATGCCACTGTTGCTTCCCATTAGGCATAACATGTTTTTCTGCCTTTTTTCTAGAGGCAGTTTATCTTGTTGGTATTAGTGTCAAACATTTCGCAGTTGTCTTTGGTTGGAAATCTCACATGAGGATGACCACTGGGAGTAGCCCTAAGTCAATTCGGTTAAACTATCTTTGCGAATATAAAAAGACATTCTGCAATCACGCCTTACGCTGATCCACACAGAACATCTGTTCCAAACGAGCCCAGTGATTTAGTTGTAGTCGTTATGAAGTTCCAAGTTTGGTTAGAAGCCAGTGCTGGATATCATATAGTAACATCTTGCAATGTTGGGTAACTAATTGGGTGTGTTACATAATACCACAGTCCCAAGCTAATCGTAGGAAGTTTGTCTAAAAATATCACGTGCATTTTTGAACGAGGTTCGATATAACCTGTACACTAGAGGCTATCACTGTTCCATCTTTTCCAGCGACTTTTTCAATACTAGAAAGCAAGCAGCTGAATCCTTGCCTGGCAAACATTTAATGATGACTCGACAATTTTTTTTTTAGGTGGCCGTTACTGTGTTGATTTTGCATATTAAACTGATGTATATAATCGGTATGCTATTACAATCGTTTAAAATGGCAAGATTACTTTGTTATTTCACAGTACTAGGTGATTGGTGCTAGAGTCAATCAACTCTAGTGGAAGCACACAGTGACCCTTCTGCTAACTGATTCTGACTATTCATTCAAAACGAAACCTTATATCTTTTTGAACGTACTGCTGAAAAATCACTATCATCATCATAGCGAAACATCAGTGGTTCACACTGATGCTTAACTACTAAACAACCACGAAGAAGAAGAGAAACTCTATATAGGAAGGGAGAAAAAAAGAGGAGAGGAAGGGGATCAAACCACCAAAATAGCTATGTTTATATTCAA
>LOND01005326.1:13236-24994 GCA_014220965.1 Paragonimus kellicotti
GAGACAGCCTCGGTACCTTGCTATTCAGATAAGTATAGCAAGCGTTCACGAGAGTAGACTTACAGTGTTCAGCATTAAATTCTGATGAAGTAACGAGTCCATTTAGTTGAGCATGTAAATTTTCAAATTGAACTTCTGTGTCTAAGCGGTTACATTTAGACTTCGGATGACAAAATTTTGGGCCTAGTGATAGCGCCTCTAACATAGTACAGGCTTAACGTTGTGAACGTACCGTTCTGGTTCTGTTGGAAACTCAGCTTGCGGCTTGATTGGATTCAAACTACACAGCAGCTTTTTCTTCTTGTTGTCCACTTGCTTTTGCACTTCTGTCTGTACGTATTGTTCGAACAACCTCCTCGGGGAGCGTCTCCACAGCAATCACACGCTGTCCGTTTTACTCCATACACCCATAATTATTTGTTGATCGACTAGTTTGTAGGCTGCCGTCAAAACCAATGGCAGCATGAGTCATAGTAACTATGGCTACGGCTCAAGGCTGATAATTAATCTCCGCGAAGCCAGACCGTAAACACGCACGCACGATAATCCCGGGTTTGACGCATACATTACGGCTGCGATAACGCCAATAAGTATTGGCATTCGATCGTCTGCTTCTGTGAAGTGTCTTCTCATAACATCCCAGTCCTCATTGCAAAAAAACGGCTAGAATTCGATAAGCATGAGAGGCACTGGTACTTCACGGCATCAGCATCCGGAGCATTGAAGTGAACAGTATTCCACTGGAATTTGTTAACTTTACCGTTAAATAATCACAGTGTGGACCAAACAAGTACTTAAATATGAAGTGAATAATGACAACCGAAAATAATAGCAAAATCTTTCAGGTGCGGCCACTCGTGTGATTAGTTGTATCATTCGGTCTGCATCGGGCTTCCTGTCGCCGGCATGCACGGGGACATGCCTGCTTGACAGGTTACCCTAAATGTTTGCTGTCGGGATCCGCATATAACTCACGTTGCTCAGTCAACACAAGCTGGGTACTGCCTTGGGCAGGCTTTCACGTTGAAATACCCCGGTTGACTGACAAGTTTCTTCAGCTGTTCTGTTTTAGTTCTGGTATATTCTACCGTCTTTTCAATCTTTTTGCACCCAGGTTACCTATTCTTCGTCCACAACCCAGTTTATGTTGTTTCTTCATTGATTGCTGAATTTGCCTCACATTGGCCCCCGTTACGTTGAGTTTGTTGTTGACGTGAATTCTGAGACCATACATACTGCCTTTTAACCCCTTCCATTAGAGGGTTGGGTAAAACCCGTCGCGTCAAAGACACCAGCACACGGACTCGCAGAATACGCCCCACATTCATCTGACTAATCCCAAGTCTCCTTTTTTAACAGATTGTTCTCATGAGTCGCTTGGAAACGCACGTATAATGACGTTGCTCACTCTCCAAAGTATTCTGGAACAAAAGCCAACACGATACCCCCGGCTATGTGTTACGGGGTTTCAAGGAGCATGTCGTTATTACCACTACGGTCTACAGGGTCTGGACGACAAGGTAGTGCAGCTTGTTTGGATATACGGTGATGCATCATCAGTATAGGGCTGGGGATGTGGATATAGAACACTTCAGACTGTTTTGTCTTGGTTTCAACAGACGTGCGTTCCTACTCTAATTATCCCGGATATCCATACTATCCAAAGAATCCTTTGTGATATTGGTGATAAACCTGCGCAATTTTACCGTTCACACGAGTGGATCGGGACTGTGGAATGTGGATATGTGATAGAGAAACTTGCAGATGTCCAGTAAGTTGTCAGTTTACAATAACTTTACGGGAAGTTTCCGATTGATACATTTATCTAAGGGTCTTTTCACGGCTAGTCACGTGAATGCAATAATAGAACACTTCCAACAAATGGGTTCTCCAATCATGATGGGTAATTAAGGTTCACATGAAGATAAGTTTATAGGAGGCAGAATGGATGGTGCATCCAAAGGAATACTGGCGATCGCATGTGGTGCGCACAGAACGGAAATTTTAATAGCCGTGAGTTTTCTTGTGTCACTGATGTTTCACTGTTCTTCAACAATTAATACACGCACTTTCGGGTCCTTTAGGCCACCCTGAATCCTAATGTTGAGTGGTGCTGAATGACGGTTGAGAGTGATTACGCCGTATTCGATGCACTTAGCCTGTTTAAGATTGAGTTACTCTGCAATCCTGAGAGTGCAACTCGTCAGTTCATTTTGTTGCTGATGGAGTATCAGAAAATGACAAAAGGCGTACAATTGTCAGCATGAGCTGATGGCTTTCGGCCGACATTGTTTCAGTCAGTATGCGTGTAGCACGTGGGTGGATCGTATGATTAACGGCGCGATGACCGCCTGTTCGCGGGGCCTGTATATTTGACCGATAACCCACGAGATTAAAGTAGTCTGCGTTCGCTGAGTTTTATCGATCCGGCGTTTGATGCATCGGACATTGCCTAGAGAACTTCTAGCAAATGGAAAAAATCACAGCGCAAGCAAGGTGAGCTTGGACCGTTCCCATAAATAATGAAAAGCGCTACTTGTTTCGCGTACATTTCTGGTTTTGAACCATACCCACAAGAATAGTTGACCGTAACAAGAAACAAAACGGCAGATAAAACGAAAACCCGAAATGGGAATCGCGTATGGACCTTTGGTTTAATAAGATTGTCATACTGCTTGCCCTGTCGTGACACCTGACTCCTTGAATGATTTGGTGAGCACTAAGGACAGTGCAATCGTGAAGCAATGCGGTCCTAATGTGAAATTAATAAACTCACAATGTGGCTTCGTAGTTTCAGTGGAAGAACACATGCTGCATAAGGTTATGCAGTTTCTGTCGTTGGTTTGAATCCGGCCGCTGGTCGAGATTTTCGTGCTTTGATTTCCTCACAAATGACAAATCTGTCATTAACCCCTAACCCGGTCTTATATCCAACTTGAAAGCACAGGCACTTTTGTCATTGGAACGCAACTCGCGTGAAGCGACTTTCAGCTCATAGCAACACATGTAATGAAAGTGAGTGATACCAACTAGGGCCTGTTGCTTAGTTTATCTTCACGACTATCATTATTAAGATCACCAATTAGGGTTCAGAAGACGATTGCCGTGTCTCTGCTCGAGGCGAACGGACAACCTGAGCACCGTTCATATGTGAGTGTAGTTCAACGTGATCGTTCCGTCGTCTTTAGAGATGTCAGTGGTGCGGCGGTCAACACGGCCACTTCACGAAAAAGTGAACTGGAGTACTAGTACCGGCCATGAAAATAGAAGTACACTACACGGATGAATCCCAAAAAGAGAAATCTAATCCGACCCAGTTTTTCGAAAGGGTTGGCTTGAAACAGCGATCAAATTTACACTACTCTAATGACAGGTTCCTTAATTGGCAGTGTTTATTACCTGCAGATCCATTTGTTGCAAAGAGCCATTTAGTTTACACTGGCCAGGTTGGCAACTGGTTAGTCAGGGGTGACTTGATTCTCCTCCGCAGGAGCAGCAGCTGCACTTCAGTAGTCCATTTTGCAATGATGCATTTCTCAAAGGATGCAGAATGTTTATAAATATCAGCTGAACCACAGACAACTGACGTCATGTGTTTTATTCTTAACACAAACGAACAGTCTGTAGGCTTCGCTGTGGGTTTTTAAACTTTAAAGTCTGATAATATCAACACAGTTTGTCATATTGGGAGTTCAAAAATGTACATGTTCCAATAAACTAGTCGGATGGGATCAACGTTAATATAATTATACCCGCTATGACATTTGTTACTTTTGAGGTGGAAGAACGATAGGGCATAATAACAGCTTACAAAACGTTTTGGGGAACTGTGACATTGTACTCATTTCTCTGTTTTTTACCAACAGGATCCTCATTACTGCGCAAGTGAGGAGCCTCCTCTATCACAACTCTGTTCAGAGGGTTGGATCAGGTGGTGCGACATTCTCGAATTCACAGACCTGTTCTATAACCTGTGTTTACCTGTAAATAAGGCAATAGTGAATGAACATATTTTGAAACAATAAAAACATGCAATACATTCAGGTGCGTTCTTATGAAATGTCTTTACAGAATTTGTCGTACGTCTCTTTTAGAATCATGTATGAATCCATATAGCGTTCTTCATTATCCCTGCAAGCAGCTTTCCATCTGTAGAGTAAAGTAAAATACTGATTAGTCATCTCGATGTGTGTATGACAGCATGTATATAACGTTTGCACGAGTATCTCAAGAACCTCCGAATCTAAGGCATTTTTACTCTAACAACATTCCGAGCCAGAGTAATCTTAAAACTTACTTCCTGCGAATTTCCCGCCACCGTGTGATATGCTGTTCCAAAAGCCCTTCAGGCGACATTTCCTTCGGAGGGTTCTGTGAAGTAAGTAGCGAACATTGTCAGACTTACCTCAACATTAATTAAAAATGGTTGTCCATCCGAAGGCAGAGGTGCTGGAATCCGGATATCATTGTCCATTAGGCCGTCATTCGGTTTTGGGAGTGCATAATGACAGTCGGAAATCTGGTCTGTATTCTTTAAGAAAAAAACAATAACACGAACATTTTCGCATAAACGACAAACAGTATAGAGAAAACGAGTGACTAACGATGTGGGTTTGCACCTGGTACGTACACAGCCATGTCGAACATAAGATGGGAAGTTTGGTTCCTGATCATCTCAAACGCCTCCATCCATCTATAGACTATCTTACAGTATTTGACCAACATGTATGACAGTAAAGTATTTAAACGTCGTTTTTAACCCAATTTTGTCCTGTCAACTTATGAGTCACATGTGAGTTAAAATCTCTGATCTACAAAATAGCTCCATTTTGAGGACGCCTGAACATTTGAAGTACACTTTCGAATAAGAACAATATGACTCAAGTCGCATGACAAGTAAAGAAAATATTCAGCTTATAAAGGACCAGTCACAAAACCTTCCAGTAAACGCCATCATTACCACTTAGAGATCCAATGAAGTTCTCTGCTTTTGTACCGCCGGGCAGGAAACATCCAGCCATATGGGCAGCATACTGCAACGCAGCCGAAACTTGAACAGAACTACTTGATTCAGTCATGAATTGAACCAGTTGCAATAGGACGAGTAATCAAGGTAACCATCACAACCGTCTAGGGGTCGGTGGCTTGGAACAGCGTCTGTTGCATTAAAATGGACGAATTATGGTTCTAAACATGACCGAGACAACACGGCTGAGCTATATTCAGTCAGTATGATAACCCACAAGGGTAATAGCAAACAGAGGGGGCGTGCCGATTTGGCGGTATGTAGAAAACGCACCTGAATTTGTTCAACATCGGCTGTGAATTCAAACCACGGCCGCTATTTGAAAGCTGAAAGCACACCACTGAACCGTATGCGAACGTAAATTTAACCAATCACTAGAAGGACGCCCTAGGAAAATGAATTGACTAGTCCGGAACGGTTCGCAAAGATTAGTAACACGAGTGCCATTTGCTCGTATTATTCGCCATATTAAGCGGCGTTTTCATCCAAAGATCTTTCGTATTTTAGCCAGGAACGTCCTACTGGAACCAACTTTAAAGTCAGAGCTTCCGTGTACCGAACCCGTCATACGTCGGCCACCAGACCGCTGCACCCAACCTAACCAGCCACTCGTAAGTAATGAACAATACCACAGCGGTGACTCGGCAATTGTAAAGTGCGCACAGGCCAACGAAGCCTGTGGGACTACAGCATTATGCGCAGCGGGCGGCAGGATTTGTCCGATCAGATGGCGTTTCGGCAAAAATCGTCGCTGCTGGCACCGTGAGCCTACCGTATATCGCTAAAGCTAGGGAGGTAGCAAGCTTCGAAAAAGGGAATTGTAGGCATTCTCCGCACGAATGTCATCTCGCAACGTTCGTGAAGTAGCATAAACGTGGCCTTCCGCTGACGCAGGGCGCTAAGTGGACAGATGATGACCTGGCGTAGACAAATGAAATCGTTCACGAGAGGTTGGTCACTGTAGGTCGGGTTCGTCTCCCGGGCTGGGGCCCTCGCGACTCACAGAGTCGGTGGCTTGAGACGTTAGGTGAGATGGCGGCTAATCGAGCTCAGTGGCGTGAATGTTGTCGTTGTTTGGCCGAGTTGTCTGTGAAGTGAGTGCACTTAATGACGCGGGGCAGTGAAAGCCGTAAGGAAGCTGTCTTGCTGATGACGCCTTACTTTCACTTACAGCTCGGTTGTTTGTTTGCAAGGTGTAGGCACCTTGATGTTGAATGTTTGAATATAGACGTGGGTTTTTTTTGGTAGTTAGGTCTCTTCCCGTCTACTTTTTTCAGTCTCCCTATGCAGGGTTTGCTTTCTTCTTCATGATTGCGCGGCAGTTAAGCATCAGTGTGAACCGCTAGTGTATTGCTGTGACGATGATGATTATCGTTGAGTAACTGAGATCACACCGGCGCCACCCCAGCTTTAGCTTCCACGATTTCACCAGACATTCCGTCAGCGTTGGTGCAGCTCTCAAGCTATGTTAACCTGTTGATAATCCCTGGCGACTCACCATGAATGATGATAACAGGTATAGGGACTTGCCAACCTTGCAGCACGGCAAGCTCAGAATACGTAAAGGCTAAACCAAACCGATGGATTAAAGCCTCTAATCTGTTTAGTATGGTTTAGGTCCCCATGAGCCTTCAGAGGATAAAGAAGTATCGTCCGCATGTTCTACACCGTGTAGTCTAACGCCTGCGAAAATTTCAAACTCATATTCACAACCTGCTAGGATGTACCATAAGGTCCCATCAGGCAAGCATCAGTGCAGCCGCGGTCAAGGTGAAACTCAGCTTGTTGATAATTGATATACCGCTCTCTGGTGGAATGGTCAACTGTTGGAATGCGCTTCAGCGTTCTGCGATGGATGAAAAACCAAACAGCACCCTTGAAGTAAAACTAAGCAAACATTTGTGGCTGTGGTCATAAACTGATGCTTCTGCGGAGTGCAGTCGTGAGGGGCCTACGCGGTAACTTGTGCTTTCTGTCTTCAAAGATCGGATGCCGATCTAACCATTTAGGAATGATTACGGAACTAAAACTGCGCCAGAAGTTCAAGTTCACACTGAGACCCTCCGCATTCCTCCTCTCTTAGGTGAGGGAGTTTGTAATACCTCTCCTTAGGACAAGCCCTTTGAACCGGTCACCGTGTGCGGTGTTTCTCTGTATCTTCTACAGGCGTGCCATTACCATTTCAGGGCACGATCTCTATGAGTGGACATCAGCCACCGATCTCGGTGTCACGAGACAACGCAGCCGACTAAGGTAGCGGCGGCCGGTTTTCTTCTTGATGTGGAGAGAAGGGGCGATATTACCATCATAAATTGCTAAAGTAAAGCGCTATCACCATTATAAAAGGAATTAAAAGCCCTCCCGTTACTTCCATAGTACGGAATCTATCGGAAACTGCGTCAACCTGGTGTGGGGAGAAGAATAGCTATTGGGGTTGTTCAATAAAGAAAACTCGACTATCTGCCAGGACTTGGAAGTTCGGCGAGAAAAACTCAACGGACAACGTTATGGGAGGAGAGCCGAAGGCTTTTGTGGTATTCAGTGAAGAAAAACGTTTCAGGTAAGCCCTTGTGTACTGTTTGTTTCATCTTGGATCTCTGGAGGGCAGTTAGACTGTCTAGCTCCTGGCTTGTGACCATCGTTCGGCTCCTAAAGGATCCTTTTTATAAAACTCCATTTAAAAAAATCTAAGTTCAAGCAACTGTAGACCCAGCTTATCTAAAATGACTAGGAACACCAGGATGACCTATCGGCGGCTTACTGAGAGCAAGCCGGATAGGAAGGACGATGTCGAGTTTCCGCGAGGGAATATGAGATGTAAATAAGATGATGTGAAGAAAGACGGAACGTACGGCGACATATGCAACACCCAGTACCACCTCAAGTGTAGCAAGCTGTGTAAGCGCGCCTATACGCTGGATATACCATGCGATTTCAAAATGGGTTTTTTCGGATTGTAACCAGTGTGTGTTATGTCTTTTGAAGCCGGATTTAAGAGCACGACGTGAGAATATGGAAATGGGTTTGTGTGAAATGGATGGAGTGAAATCTACATGTAGCAACTTGGGAATGGATCAATCGGTAACTGAACTAGCGGGCCAGCCGCTTATATTGTCCGGATCGGACGAATATAGTGGAGTTAACCCAGCTTCGAATGAAAAAACTTGTGAAAAGAAAGGTTAGCAAAGGGGTCGAAAGAGGATGCCAAGTGGAATATCCGGCAGATGGGAGACTCCCATTGACCTGCAAAAGAAAGTCGATGAATACGCCGACACTATAAATAATACAGGCCGATACGACTGTTATGGTAGTAATGCTCTCACGTTTGGAGAAAACCAGTGATCAGGCCTTGTGGAAGAATGGCAATGCAGTGATCTAGGGAACACTGTAGTCTGACCTTAGGAAAAGATCTAAAAGAGTGCGTGCAACGGTGTCATTTGGTAAACTTGCTCAGAACGGCCAATAGTCCATGCCATGTGGCCGTTAGGAAGTGTCTAGATTTGGAGGATAACAAGGTATCCTTGCATCAGGACACGTTAAGATTCGGTTAGTGCTGGTGGAATCTGCAAGCCCATGACTAGCGATAGATTTCTAGCTGCTACTGAGACCATTCGGAATGCTACTCGGATGAAAATTGTGGTAGCCCCGGACGATTCTGAGACCTGGCATAGCACAACAGCCGGCCAGTGATCGCTGTTCCCGATCAATACTGTCACCTTGACATGGTGGTCAGGCTTGTGTGCTGTTTTGACTCGGCGGGCTATGTTAACTCAGAATTCGGTTCTACCAGACGCAGCCTTGTCAGACAGTCCAAAGGAAAACAGTACGATGTAAAGCAGATGCACCCATAGGAGTGTATGTCGCACTACTGACCGCGTAGAGACTGGGTAGGGACACGATCTTATTAGTACGCGACAGAACTGTTCTTATAGTTGCGGCACTGCTGTCTTCCGTATCAGGAAGAAGGGGGTTAGAAAAGGTACCCTCAAACAAAGCACTCCGATCGCCCAACGGTTGACCGTGACCGCCGGCGTATTATCCAATACGGTCGAAAAACATCTATCACCCAAAAGCCCGATGTAGCTTTGAGTACATCCACTGCGCGCAGCAGTGCTCAGAATCAGACATCAATGTCTTATTCACTGCGCCCTCGGGCTAGGCAAGCCCCTCACTGCCAAGTGAGTCAGACTTTTGAGTCATTGGCTCCGGGTAGGGTCCCCCAAAAATCAGAGACTCGGGATGAGGTCACTCAAGTCATCCCTTCCGCGGCATAAACGACCGAGAAGTATCGAAAGTTAACGTCCTGCCGACAGTAATGATATCCATCCACCACGCATTTCTTCTATTTTGTCCCACAAGGTTTCTGCCTAACATGCGCCTTCGGGCGATAATTTTCCAAATCCAAGACAACCGGTAAACATTGGCGCCTTCAATGTCCGCACTCTCCGACAAGTCGGTCAGCAAGCTGCTCTGGCTAGTACTCTCTCAAGTCTGGAGCTTGATGTGTGCTGCGTGTCGGAGACGCGAGTCTACGATTCTAGCACCGTTATTCACTTGAGCTCACCTCTAGATAACTGTCGATTCAAGCGCTTCTCTCTCAGGGTTTCTGGTGACGCCGAAGCTGAATCTCGTGGTCAAGCTGGAGTGGGAATCGCACTGAGTTCCAGAGCAGAGCAATGTTTGCTCGATTGGATCCCAGTGAACAGTCGCTTGTGCGCTGTCAGACTCAATACATCGGTAAAAGTCTGTCGACGCAAATCAGAAAGACGTATATTCATTATATCGGCGTACGCCACCAAAGATGCGTTCTATGACGCCTCGTTGACCTTCTGAGGCAAACTAAACACTCAGACATCATCATACTAGCGGGCGATTTGAATGCTCAGCTTGGTCGTCTTTCTCCGGACGAGAAGCGGCTGGGAGGTGTTTGGTGTCCGGGCACAACGCACTGACAATGGCGACAGACTGCTGCAGCTGTGTGCATCCCATGGTCTCTATATTTCGAGCACCGCATTCAAACAAGGAAAAAGCACTGTGTTACATGGAGACCTCCGTGTGCTTCTCAGCCGTGGACACAGTTGGATCATATAGCAGTCAGTTACAGGTGGCGCCACTCTGTTAAGACTGTCGTGCCTTTTGGAGCAACCACCTGGACTCGGACCATGCTGTTGTGCGTGCCCGTTTTGTTTTGTCATTTGCCCAGAGGACACACGCTCGTAAATGCAAAGTAATTAACTGGCATTCGAGCGATAACGGTGTGACTGTCTCACCTGAGTGGGCATCGTGATCGATAACGATAGCACTGTATTGTCCACTGAACTCCGTTAGCAACGAAGTCGTTCAGTCACCAGAGGACGTTACTCGGAGAACAGAATTGAAAAGCAGCCTTTAGGTCCAAAAAGACCACGAGACGTACGAGCGGCTATTAAGTATGATGGTTTTGCAATTGATCCGTTCGTAGCAAGTTAAATGTAATAATACAGCACCTCAGACCGACTGGGGAATACTTGCCAATGTTTTTAACCAACGTATCTAGTGATTCTCTGTAGATATTAGGCAGCCGACGGTAGTATTACAGAGAGTGAACTGGCGCACAGACAGCTCAGAGGAATGCATATGTGGTTGTCCATATGGATTCGTGACGTGGCCCTTTTCGAAAAACGGAATATACTGTTGATAACGGATCGACTGCTGGTTTCAGTTTCCCAAATTGTCTGGAGGGGTTTTGTCAGTTATGGTATTAACCTCTTCCCGCCATCCTTGAAAAGAGAGGAAGAGGGAATATCTCGTCCGGAAGCCTTGTTAGCACACTTAATAACAAGGGCCACTTCTGCTTCCGACGGAACGTAATAACTGATCATTCGGGTCCCCTCGATTAATGATCTGGTTGAGGCCAGCTGAGCTGTTCCTTAAAATGTTCAGCCTACCTTTCAGTTCGGTGCAATTGGTGATAAGTGAACCATCTTTTTCACATATGGTCTGAGTTTCACCGACTCAGCTGCCAGTACAACCACAGATCAGGGAAAATAGGTTTCTGTTATTCCCAGGTGAAAACATCCGTTCCATCTCTTTCGACTGATCGACCAAGTGGTCTCACAGTCTTTGGCGCAAGCTAGCGTTCAAGTTCTCGACGGTCGTCATCATATTCAGAACCAGGTGGGATCGAGCGACGCTTGTTCATGAGGTTTATCGACGTGATGGAAATCCAGTTCTGTCGCAACCGAACAGCTCCTTCGGAACATACCTCTTCACAGCATGTTTTCATAGCTGCGGTGATTTGTTCCCAGTGTTCGTTAGGATCTTCACCTGACTCGAACTGATCAATTTGTTCACCATTGTTTCCTGTCGTCGCTCGAATGCCGGTTAATTACTTTGCATTTACGAGCGTATGTCGTCGGTGGGCAAATGACAAAATAAAATGGGCACGCATGACAGCATGGCCCGAGTGTAGGTGGTTGCTCCAGAATGCACGACAGTCTCCAGCAGAGTGGCGTCACCTGTAGCTGACTGCTATATGACCCAGCTATGTTCACGGCTGAGAAGCACAGGTAGGTTTCCATGTAACACAGTGCCTTTTCTTGTTTGGATGCGGTGCTCGAAATGTAGAGAACATGGGATGCACACAGTTGCATCAGTCTTTCGCCACTGTCAGTACGTTGTGTCCGTACAGCAAATACCTCCCCGCCACTTCTCTTCTGGAAAAGGACCATCAGGCTGAGCATTCAAATCGCC
>LOND01005327.1:0-14740 GCA_014220965.1 Paragonimus kellicotti
ATAGACATTTCTCGCTCTACTTTTGCATGCACCGTCCCACGTTGGTTTTATCGATTACATGCGCTTGCATTTGTACTTACCAGCAAACGGAGTGCAGGTTTGTAAGATCACTGACTCGACGTTGCAACTGCGGTTATCAATGCAAAATATAAACCCAAAATGTGTATTCTATAGTCTCTCTAAAATTCAAAAAAATGGAATGCTCTGGAAACTGATTCTCCACGTATACAAATGTACGTATTATGCCCTAGCTCAGTATCTTGTGAAGCTATTGGAACCAATCAGATCGCAACTGACCCCATTCACTTTAGAAAATATTTTCGGTTTTGTCGACGCGGTTGATTCAGTGAATATCAGGAATTGATAAATGGTTTCCTCAGACGTAACCTCGTTATTCACAACCAGGCCGTCAAGAGAGACTACTGATTGTCTGTGCACATACATTGAAAACAGACAACTCAATGTCGGCATTCCCATTGTCAACCTGGAAGAGCTTTCATTATTCCGCACCACAGTCGTTCAGTTTCAATTCTGTGGAAAGGTCTATAGACAATGTGATGGCGTAGCCGTGATCTCCACGTGAAATCCGTTGCTCGCAGACATATTTATGATCAAACTACAGGCCGACGAGCTACGTCACGTCGTCAATATTTGTCGATGTTTACTTTCCATTCTAGTACTAATATTTTTGTTTAGTTATTGATATCTATGATCGTTCAGTTTACCCCTTCTTATAACTGCTTTTCTTCACATTTTCCTCACAGATGCCTGGCTATGTCCTTGTGCTATGACCTCTTGCCTAATCCACACTTTGATATTTACGAAGCACAACATGGTGATTTTTGGCAATAATCTTGGCGCTAAACTTGGACTCGAATCGACAGATGTGCTACTGTTGCCATCGAGCTTTCACTTACTTGTCGCTCCGATAACAGGTTCCTTACCACAAATCCTGTGTACTCGCTCAACACGCAACAAGGATGAATTGTTGGAGCGACGACAAATGTAACAAGCTGACAAACAAACGGAGTCATTTGCAAAGACTTGAATCGTCTCTGTCTGGGTTGGACAATCAAAGTTTCAAGATCGTGTCCAATGTTTGCGTGGTTTGATGTCGCTCATTTTCACCGGATATAGTTATTCACTCCAACTTGGATGGGTGTAGACTGAATTCTAGTCAATGATGTCTAAGTATTATTTACAGCTGCAAGATGATACATCACACGGTTGTCACTGGTGTACTCAGACTGATTTGCATAAATGAACACAGAGCTCTTACTAGCAGAATGTTGGTCAGATGCCTGGGATACGTGACACACGATCACCAATAATCACCAGGTTTTCGGGGAATGGTACACAGATGTTATATCGAATCGGTGTGCTGTAGTAGATCACACAGAAACTAAATCGCTCCAATTTGGATATTACGCAAAATTCAACTGTGGTTGAGACAAACATGCAGGTGTAAAACACGATGCCTTACGTGTACGTTGGAATGTTTCAGGAATTGAACTCGAATTGTTTCCTCCGTAACGGTTTTGGATAGCGTATGATTTAGACTAGTCAACTAAACATTGCAAACGTGGCGTGGATTTCAATGGTGCTCATTCCGCCCTATCAGGTTTTAGCGGGTAAGCAAACAAAACATAATCGGTGTGTTACTTCCTTCAGGGCGCAACCAAACCCACCGCGTTTTCGAGTGAAACAGTTAGTCTGTTGAAGGGAAACTACTCAGTGGCGTCCAGGAAAACTGTGCATGAAGTTTCAGCAATAAATGTTTATTACTCACAAACAGTAGGAATATGCATCAATCTATTTTCATGTGTCACTTGATTAGGGTTTGCTCGGAATAGGCTGGAAGAAAATGAATTGTTTTTCGACGTTGTTTATTCCCCGAAATAGATCTCCTTTGAAGGTAACCTTTCTATCAACCTTGTGAGAGCAATGTTTATGGCTATGAGACAAAATCTCCTCAGTAACAATATCGGACACCTGCATACTCAATTCATCCAGGGAGAAAAAGCAGGGCAACGCTTGAACGGCAATAAATGTACATTGCTCAATCGGGAAGTGCCATTGGTGATGGTGAGAAATCAGGTCGTATCCGGACTGTAAGCTGACTGCTTTCACCCAGTGGTGAATTATATCTTCCTCCATGCGTAACCATTCCAAATCGTTTTTTTTTCATCCGTACGTTACCAACGAAACCGGGACCGAAATGGTGGCCTAACAATTAGTAATAACTTAATCGTACACCAGTATAGGTTTCTGTTCCTTCACTGTTGAACAAGATTTTGCATTGCGGCTTTTGCTAACCCGGGATAAGCACCGAAGTCGTAAGCCGGAATGTTCAGTAAATGTTGGTAGACCAGGGGAATATACAATTCGTTTGTCACCTCCATTCCTTCTCTGAATGTCAAATCGGATGGTTGAAGATTGTGTCCATTTCGTGATCAATAAAAATGGCATGACCGGAGAGAATGTAGCTGATGTCCCGAAAGTGTGATGCCCACGGTTTGTAGCCCATCATCAGCTGACCCGGCCAACCAGAATGACCCCATTCTAGAAAAGACTCAGTTTCAAATACAGTGCCGCGATAGTTGTGAATCATTTTTATCACGTTGTCATAATAGTTTGACGGAAAATTTCATGTTTTCCGTAGTCATACGCAAGAATGATGAGGTTGGCGATATTGTGATCATACGATCTCCCATGACCATTGTGAATCGGTGTGTGTGGGTAGAGCGCTTGTTGTCTTTCCCAGGAATCAACGGATTTCTGATTTCGGATATCAAACCATGGATATCGGTACACGTTTTCAAAGGCGATTTGGATAATACTGTTTTCCGGTATTGCAAGTGTGATTACGCCTCCGACATGGTGAGGCGAAGCTTTCGGTTAGTTTTAGAGACTTACTGGAGGTGACCCATGGCCAGCGAAGTTCTTTGTGGTTATAAAGAAAGTCTGTTTGTGAATTAATTTGAATAATGTAGCCTTTGAGAGTCTTTGGTGTTAAAGCCTTGTATTCGGTAGTTGAACGCTTCGCCGGCTTTCGCGTATGCTCCGACTGGGAAAAGTTTCCGGCCTGACTTACGTTCAAGATCACACTGTATGAGGTTGGTCTGGCCTTTGGATGCACATCCCCCAATATACGACTTGAATCCTGGCATTCGTGTTATACGGACGCCGTTTTGTGCAAGCAAAATTTTATTATAGTTTAGCATGGACCGAAATGTTCTTCTGTCCACTTTGTATTTGGTCCAGTCACAAGGTGCGTGATGCTCGAAATATTCGCCATAATTTTCGATTACTTGCCTTATGGCGGATTGTATTACAGGTGTGTGAAACATATCTAAATCGCTAGTTGTAAGATCCAAATGATTTTTAAAATAATTCCAACTGCGTGCACCCAATTTCATCTGTTCTTCTAACGATACCTAAAAATACGAGAATGTACAAAAGATGGATTGAGTTGATGTATATATCGTGAACAGTATTTACTTAGATTGCCGTTTGCCTTCAGAAACGTTTGCTGTACGCATGTTGACCTTTAACCTTCCTAATCAAATAAATGTTTACAGAGCTGAAACCCACCGGATTTACGGAACTCCTCCACAGTTCTGTTGAGGGCTCCAAGGGAACAAGCCGTCCTTGATTTTCGATCCATATGCCTCAGTTTCACTCATGGTGATCGTCATGATATTTCCGATAGAGATATCTTTGTCTATCCTTACTATGATGTACTGTGCTCGGAAGAACCCATTCAAGTGTGCTCATCGAAACACAATTGTGAATAGAATCATGAAGTGGCAGATGTTTCGCAGGCGCTATCGCAACAGTTACATTGACGAATTTCAATTTGCACAATTTTTAGATGAAAGGTCACGGAAGATTTGTACCTCGAAGCGTTTCTAACCAACTCAGTTTTCTGCTTGTGGTCTGTTGTTGGAACATGCCACTGACGTTCTACAAACAGTCTTCTTCAGTTACCACTGAGATAATTCGACAGCAGCATACATACATTTCAAGTGCGGTCGTATGAAAATTGACTTGGGAAAAATATGGAGGTTCTGTTAACCATTTTGTGCTGCGTCCATCCAAAATACACAAGAGCCAACTATGTTCCTCATTACACACAAAGACCGCCGGTAGACTTGAGTGAACGGATTTGCACGCGCAGGCAACTTTTTCAGCTTGGTCTGTGATTCGTTCAGTCGAAAAGACAACAGTATCAATTCATTTGCGCCACCTTAGGTCACTGAGGATAAAGCAGACAGCTTTTATCAATTTTCGTCACTAACACTCAACGTTTTCACACTATCACAAAGGAATTGTTAACCACGAATCATAAGACCCTTATTGAGACATTATTTTGTGGTGAATTCACAAAACTCAAAACGGTTGGCTCGTTGTGAGATTTTATCTACTATGAAACAACAAACAGCTTTTGGAAATTCTGCTGCTCTTGGTTTAACCTCATTCGTTTTGACGATATGGAATGACCAGTGTTGTGAGCCAAGAACGCGGATGGCACAAGGATTGTTTATTCGGGACAGCAACGCGTGGCTTATGCGTCTCAACAAGACAACAAACAAAAACACTAATTTGCATACGGTATTCGGCCCCGACCGCCACGGCTGGCCACAGACGTCAACGCTCAGTTCCTTTACGTTCCCTTACGTACCAAGAGTCATTTCATGCAATGCCAAACTCCAATAATTCTTCCTGCAATTATTCTGGTGCCAAAATATATGCTCTGGTTCCACTACTGAATTACAGTGGTGTGAGTAGTATAGCATGATCGCTCCTACTCACTACACCAGTACATTCATTAGTTTAGTTAGCAACTTTGATATTTCGTGTTTACACAAATGCTGTGATCAGATGGAATGTTTTGCAGCTAAGCAACAAATAGTGCATGTTCACTATTCCATTAACGTTTTCAGTATTTGATGTTCATTCCAAGTATATACTACGTTTTACTCACAACTAATCGGCTTCTTACGAAATGTTTACTTGAATCATCGTACTTCAGCACCACGTGTTGTCTTATTCAAGACTAATTGTCCATTTGTTTTTCAACTTGGAGCTCAAGTTTATATTTATCTGTCAACGGCTTCTTTGAGAGATAGATAGATAGATCTAATAAGTAAAATATCTTTAACCCTAGTAGATTGGTGATATTCCGTTTGCTAATGTGCTGCTTTTTTAACTTAAGCTAATTTCTGCAATGAGAACCCGGAAAATCTGAAAATCTATGTTTTTTGGCAAACAGTATATTTATCTATCACACACTCAGTTTACGTCATGCGTTTACGAGTGCGCTGACTATTTTCTTAGTTGTCCTACTTTTGACATCAACGACTGATTGATGGCGTATACGTCTAAAACGATTTGGATCATAATCATTGAATCTTATTTGTGATGAGGTGATTAACTTGCATCACCTTCACAGTGCGTAGGTGCAAGGTACGGTGCACTTTTTGACTTGGTTACCAAAACGTCCATAGTACCAACGGCAATCAGTTGTTGACTGCGGTACTTGTCGCTCGGACCACTTACTAAATCGACAACCGGATAAATAGGTTGTAGACAATTCATTCAAACCTCGTTACGAAGCTGCCATTTCTGCTCTTAAGGCTTCGATGCCTGTTGGATCACGTCTTGTCGTATCTAATTTATCGGGACGGGGCGTGTCCAGTAAAGAAGGTACATCAGAATGTGGTATATTCAAACAAGCAACGATCCACTAATTGGTCAGTGATTTTCGCTGTCTCCGCGAGGGTTTGTGGACGAGCAACAGAAACCATTAATTACACTGTTTCTGGTAACCTGCTAAGCCCGAGTTCCCGGAGGAGGGACTCGTCCGGATGCGAGCTGCTGAGAAGTTATGGCATCTCTGACAAAAGAGTTGTATGGATGTTTATTATCTAGGTTTAGGTCGTGGAAATGTTGTCGCAGTCGGGTCTTGTCACAAGATGTGAACCTGAATAGTAGCTGCCCTTTCTAAGGTTTCACACTTACGATCTACCGGCTGGTTTACCATAGCATCGCAAAACTGTATGGTGACTCCAGCTCGAAGCTTGGCTAACAACTGACAGAATCTTGTTTGATCAGACAGAATTCTCTTGTTGAAAAATACTGCTTTTAAGTGACCAAACCAAAGAAAAGGATTCGTTTACAAAAAATTGGGGGCACACTAGAGCAATAGAACCGAGGGAGAGGCAATCAACGTGCCTAGGTAGAATTTCAAACCCTGGGTAGTGATTACACAGTTGTAAGCTACTGAAATCAGTAATAGAACTTAAAAATCCATAAAAATGATTATATCTTGAACGTATACACAAACAGAACAGCTCACAGTCTACTTCTAACTAAAGAAACACGTAGGATAGGGAAAACAAACATTCAATGTGTTCATCCCGTGCATTATCTGGCCTGATCAACGGAGTGCACAGAGAAAGCACGTCAAACTGGCAAGACACGGAGTGAGTTGTGTTTCTAGCTCCAAGACAGAAATAAGAAACTAACAGATTACCTAAAACAAAAGTAGGTTTAAAAAAAGTGTGCGATGTAGCATTACGATCAGAAATATCGTTTACCATCGCTGCCCATTCTACTTTCAGAGTTAGTTGAAGCCAAAACAGCTGAAGAGTTGAAACACAGGGCTGTGAATTACCGGATCACGATGTTCTGAAAATTTAAAAATAAACAGGCTATTTAAAATGACACATCGTTTTTGGACATATCAACTGTTTTACTCGTTCTATTATTGCTTTCCTTTATTATATATAGTTCTTTTTTAATCTCTTAGTACATTGCGGGTTTTTCCTCGCTTATTGACGTCCACATACTGGTATGATCCGGGGATTGAGAAGATCACAGTTTCTGTCTATGCAACGTGTTCAAGCAGTGACCGAGGCAATTGAGAGCCTCAACGCGACCAATGAGGCAGCAAGATTGATAGCGATGGTGAGCGCTACCTGAGATTACCGCACTACCTAAAGCCACATTTTTGAATCCTCTGACATTCAACTCCCGGGTCTTTCAGAACAACTGAATTGGAACACTACTTTTACCACCTGTTGTATCACGGCGAGATCATGAAGCACACAAGCTCTAGAAACTTGACGTCTTTTGATGGAGCCGCAAATCATACGAACCAACCTGAACACTGCCAGATCGATATAAAAAGACGAAAACAATTTTGTCGAATTCCAGTTGTCTAGAAAATACGGACAAAAAGGATAGATAGCAAAAACCATTTTGTAAGGACCCTCTGTGTATCATTCATTATCATTCGTACACGTCTGCATACGCTTGAACATTAAGAAACTCCGTGGCGAAAAGTATGATCTGGCTGGACCCCAGCGCTTACACGGAACGTGCCCTACCAGCTGAACTATGAAGCTATGCTTGCAGAGCAGAGATTATACAATCGGGCTTGGGTCAACAGCTACCCTATCAGGCGATGTGGGGGTCATTATGTTGTCAGGGATTGAGGTTCCGCCACAGTGTTAACCTGGAATCCGTCAACCACAAGGTTGTCGAATGTCCAAAGGAATCCCAGAATGTACACAGTTCAGTTGTCTTGAAAATAACAGGTCTATTGCAGTACTTATCAGCAATACAATTACGTTGCTCAAAAATGGCGTTCGCGAAATCGTTTTCGGGGTATTATTGCTTCGTTGTTTCATCACTCGCTCGTCCGTCGATTTGACGTATTGACAACATATTGCATAGTTAAAGGCCGCATTATTCTCAATCGGCTTGATTCTGGAACGGTTAAAAAGTTAGTTTCACCGAAGATTAATATTAACAGTTCGGTTGTCAATCAACTTTCATAACGGAAGTTCAGAAGTAATTTCAAGATGTATTAACATGCCACTAGTAATGATAGAAGGAAAACGGCATGGGCAGTGACCAGGCAGATAAATTGATCACACTATGGTGATGCAAAAATGTAACAGGCAGCAGGGCAGCTAAAAGCAACATAATCCGAGGTTGATGAGAAATATGAACAAAGGGAAAAGCACATGTGAAAATACGGATCAAACAATGTACAAAACATAGACAAACTGCCACACAGACGATTCACTATATTATCTGTGACTACCAAAAACGATATGTATCCCTCGTCTAGGGACTTCCTTTGACAGTCTTTATTATCCCTGTTCTGTGAGCATACTGCTGTCAGTTGGCTCATCTAGGGTTTACACAAAAAGTATTCGTTGATTAATGGTTAAAGTGGAGTGTATCAACCGCCACAACACGCAGAACTTGGGGGTTATTTCCAGTTTTTGCTAGAGAACGTAACAACATAAGGTTGAGAGACGTAACAACTAACATTTAGTTCCCGACTGACAAGTGCTTGGTGTCGGCAACGCTGTTTATATAGCGAAATTAAATCATTCTTCAATGAGACAAGAAACGAAACCGTACACAATACGCGCACGTACTGATCAGTCAGAACATGCTATCAACACAGAAGATTGACAACCTACCACGTTGGTTACAGAAGGTGAGATGTAACTCTTGTTAAACTGTTCTACAAGGTGTAAAAATCGATTGGTCCTAGTTGCGTGAAAGCTCCAGGTCTCGAGAGAGCTGATTTGGTGATTAACATTCGGATGGTGTCGCACAATCAATGAGGCTGTAAGACTGTTGTATGCTGATGGCGTAAGTAATGTGATACTTTGATCTATTAAGTGTTCGAATGTGATCATTTATTTGACGACGTAACTCTCTCCGTTCTGTCAGCGTAAGCCGCCGAGTATGGGCATTTGGACTGTTAAGTACACTCTGACGTGGTTAGAAGTAACAACGTGCCTTCTAACCAGGAGGAGTTGACATCTGAGGTGTGGTATAAACATGTTCACCTGCATAACAAGAACGCAGTAGTACAATACAGCTTAACAGCCTGATGAGCAAGAAACCGAATGCTATCCCTCTTTAAAAGCAACTGCAAGAAAACTTTCATCTTTCGGCATAATTGTCATAACTCATCAACATGAGGTTTTGAGTACAGTTTGGTAAATCTATCGAATAAACAGTTTCCTATAAAAGTGCTAATCGGTAGAGTATTCTGACTGGAAATCATTGAGACTAAAAAGTCCACAGACTCTATGCAGCAGAATTCCACCAAACTGACATTGCATTTGCCAGTTCAGCAACTTTGGTATTTCGTGTTTACACAAATGCTGTGATCAGATGGAATGTTTTGCAGCTAAGCAACAAATAGTGCATGTTCACTATTCCATTAACGTTTTCAGTATTTGATATTCATTCCAAGTATATACTACGTTTTACTCACAACTAATCGGCTTCTTACGAAATGTTTACTTGAATCATCGTACTTCAGCACCACGTGTTGTCTTATTCCAAGACTAATTGTCCATTTGTTTTTCAATTTGGAGCTCAAGTTTATATTTATCTGTCAACGGCTTCTTTGAGAGATAGATAGATAGATCTAATAAGTAAAATATCTTTAACCCTAGTAGATTGGTGATATTCCGTTTGCTAATGTGCTGCTTTTTTAACTTAAGCTAATTTCTGCAATGAGAACCCGGAAAATCTGAAAATCTATGTTTTTGGCAAACAGTATATTTATCTATCACACACTCAGTTTACGTCATGCGTTTACGAGTGCGCTGACTATTTTCTTAGTTGTCCTACTTTTGACATCAACGACTGATTGATGGCGTATACGTCTAAAACGATTTGGATCATAATCATTGAATCTTATTTGTGATGAGGTGATTAACTTGCATCACCTTCACAGTGCGTAGGTGCAAGGTACGGTGCACTTTTTGACTTGGTTACCAAAACGTCCATAGTACCAACGGCAATCAGTTGTTGACTGCGGTACTTGTCGCTCGGACCACTTACTAAATCGACAACCGGATAAATAGGTTGTAGACAATTCATTCAAACCTCGTTACGAAGCTGCCATTTCTGCTCTTAAGGCTTCGATGCCTGTTGGATCACGTCTTGTCGTATCTAATTTATCGGGACGGGGCGTGTCCAGTAAAGAAGGTACATCAGAATGTGGTATATTCAAACAAGCAACGATCCACTAATTGGTCAGTGATTTTCGCTGTCTCCGCGAGGGTTTGTGGACGAGCAACAGAAACCATTAATTACACTGTTTCCGGTAACCTGCTAAGCCCGAGTTCCCGGAGGAGGGACTCGTCCGGATGCGAGCTGCTGAGAAGTTATGGCATCTCTGACAAAAGAGTTGTATGGATGTTTATTATCTAGGTTTAGGTCGTGGAAATGTTGTCGCAGTCGGGTCTTGTCACAAGATGTGAACCTGAATAGTAGCTGCCCTTTCTAAGGTTTCACACTTACGATCTACCGGCTTGGCTTACTATAACATCGCGAAGCTGTATTGTGACTTCACTCGGAAGCCTGGCTAACAACTGACAGAATCTTGTTTGATCAGACAAAATTCCGTTGTTGTAAAATTCTGCTTCTAAGTAAACAAACCAAAGAAAAGGATTCGTTTACAAAAAATTGGGGGCACACTAGAGCAATAGAACCGAGGGAGAGGCAATCAACGTGCCTAGGTAGAATTTCAAACCCTGGGTAGTGATTACACAGTTGTAAGCTACTGAAATCAGTAATAGAACTTAAAAATCCTCAATCCCCGGATCATACCAGTATGTGGACGTCAATAAGCGAGGAAAAACCTGCAATGTACTAAGAGATTAAAAGAACTATATATAATAAAGGAAAGCAATAATAGAACGAGTAAAACAGTTGATATGTCCAAAAACGATGTGTCATTTTAAATAGCCTGTTTATTTTTAAATTTTCAGAACATCGTGATCCGGTAATTCACAGCCCTGTGTTTCAACTCTTCAGCTGTTTTGGCTTCAACTAACTCTGAAAGTAGAATGGGCAGCGATGGTAAACGATATTTCTGATCGTAATGCTACATCGCACACTTTTTTTAAACCTACTTTTGTTTTAGGTAATCTGTTAGTTTCTTATTTCTGTCTTGGAGCTAGAAACACAACTCACTCCGTGTCTTGCCAGTTTGACGTGCTTTCTCTGTGCACTCCGTTGATCAGGCCAGATAATGCACGGGATGAACACATTGAATGTTTGTTTTCCTTATCCTACGTGTTTCTTTAGTTAGAAGTAGACTGTGAGCTGTTCTGTTTGTGTATACGTTCAAGATATAATCATTTTTATGGATTTTTAAGTTCTATTACTGATTTCAGTAGCTTACAACTGTGTAATCACTACCCTCAGTTGAGAGGTTTTCTCGATTTTTTCATAAAATTTTTCGTTGAGTTTCCCAAATCTCTGGGGGCCAGGTCACTACTATTCCACCCAGCAAATCGTATTACGGGCTCCGGGATATGCTCAACATTGCCAGCGGACGAGTTAACGATGCTCAGGATTCCATGTACAACTGAACGAGAAGACTTGGTAAGCAGAGCATGGTTGACCAGTGTCACAGCTGTTCCAGAACGACCCATACGTCCAGTACGTCCGATTCGGTGCACGTAATCGTCCACTTCGACCGGAAAACCAACGTTAACCACTGCTGTAACGTTAGGAATGTCCAGCCCTCGAGCAGCAACCTACAGATAGTAAACAAGATTGACAATGATGATTGAGGACGAAAAAGCGAGGAAAACAAGCTCTGAAAAGACCATTAAAACGACTTTCAAGTTCGTAATCAAGATGCCGGTAACTGCAAGACATTCCAATGAAACAGTACAGCAGATATGAAACCACAAAACGGAGTTAATAATCTCGCGAATGAAACAATTATCAACCGATTAAAAAAATAAAAACGAGATATCGATAAAGGAGGCTGGCGGAACAAAGTACAACAGCGTGCACAACTGGGAAGCCAAAAAAAACCAAACGATTCCGTACACTGGCAATGCAACTGTGGGTTGAATCAAAACAGCTGAAAAGCAAACGCAGTGTTGATGGTGGGAGATTCAGTGGGCTGAAAAGTCCGATTGACGAGTTTCAAAAAGATGCACTAACGAAATATTTTCATTGAAACAGAACCAACGATGAGAAGAGAAAATTTTCATCGGACCAGTGCAATTCCGGAGGTATAACAAAAACGACTCTTCAGACAAAAGTTGAAATCTATGAAAGTATTTCTCAACTGAAACATACTTGAATGATTACTAACCTACACAATATTGGTTAAGACTGGGTTTGTGGTTGATTGAAAATCACGATCAACAAATGTCAAGGTAGGGTTAGCATGGTCATCGAGGTTGCCAACACTGGGGGTTACACAACTGCATTGTGATCTACGCGGCGGCCACCAACATAAAACAGCATGCAGTCTTAAGCTGCGTAACGATAACGATGTACGCAACTGGGAAAATCGTACCGACCACTACGTGGTGATTGATGCCAACAGAATGCACAACAGCAACGCTGGCAATTAAGCTTGGCAACCCTGTTTAATGCAGACTGGACGAAACAACGCACTTTTCGATAAGCTAGTCCAGTCGTAAGACCAAAAAAGTCATATGAAAAAGAACACCAGTAGTGATTGATAGTGGAGTGACAGTTCATCTTTCGGGGTCAAAATTAATGCGGACACTGCAGTATACTTTGAAGAGTCGAAGGGTATACTTCAGGTGTCGGTAGATATGAGAGGTGAGTTGTTCCACTAGAAAACCATTCCAGAATGAAAGCTGCAAGGATAATTACTTCGATATAACCTTGGATATTACCCCAGGCGAGATATTGATAACTGTATATAGTAAGCAATTAGTCCCAGCAACTCTTCGTTACCGCTAGGTTTTAATATTTTCTAATATTTGTTTCACTGTATCATTGAGGTTAAATTACCTTGGGGCAAGTGTCCAGTTTGGGGTAGGACTGCGTTTGTTTGAAAACTGAAAAGCCATGTAAATTGATGTACTTACCAGCCGGCATTGAGTTAGAGTAGATTGGCTCTAGTGCGCAACCACGGTGTCGAGTCAAGTGTACATCTACAACCTAGAAGTTCAGCTTACATATCTACCAGTGGTAGATCTAGAAGCAATATCATTACTACCCAGACAAAACTGCGACATCATTCGTCGTGGAACAGGGAGTGAACACTGAAGGTGAGTCGTAGAAACAGAACATACCGGTTGGTAACAGAACGGTGTTTTCCGACTGTTCACTCTCGTCGTACAAATTATTAACGGAAGGTGAGACAATAAAATGGGTAGCTCCATGTAGTCCACATGACAGCGTCCAACATTTACACTCACAGAACCAAGAACGTCACATGGAGACTGCATGACCCATAATTTCCGTTATATATGTCTGACTTCCACAGAGAGGTCATTGTTTTTATTCCGGTCATTGTAATTATGATACCACTTCGGAACAGTGGAAGAAAACATTGTTTGATTGTGGTTTGAATAACGGACACAGATGCAGCTAACTGATCGTGATGTATACTATTAATGTTATTATTAATAGCTGTAACGTGAATTAAATCAACAGACTTGGTGTGATGACTATATGCGGTGTGCTCTTACTTAAGCTAAGCACGTCGTATTACTTATCAGTGCGTCAAACACTGATAAGTAGTGTGGCAGATTTGATAACGTAGAAGAGACCAAGCTGTGAAAAATTCGAGCTTCGGCTGGATTCGGACCAGCGAGAGAAACAAAATTCTGGCAAGCACTCTACCAGTTGAGTCATGAAGTTACGTCGAAAGCCCAGAAATTTCATTGCGTTAGTTGTGCTACCTAAAACATTCTTATCGATAAACCAGTCAGACATTTACTTATTCAACAGAAATCACAACAAACACCGGTTTGCACCTTTTATCTTGCTCAACATCCAACCCATTCGGTTGTACTCACTAGTATAAAATGAAGTAGACGGTTTCAACTAGCCTGCTTTGTAGATTTCGAATCACGATTAATCAATTATAGTAGGACGTTCTATCTGTCCAGCGATGGCCATAAGATCCGCGACCACGTGGAAATGAGCATCCACTTGCAATACAACGAGTGCCGATTTAAAACCGTATAAAGGACAATTGATTAAATGTGTGCAAGTCATACACTAATGAATATGGGCATGAAAACTAGAGGAAATGTTAAGGAAGGCTGTCGCAATCGATCTCGTTGGTAACAGAGCCTCATTTCGATTGATTTTGAGGTTCTTCCAAAAATGAGGAGGTTAGGTTAACTAAGGAATAAGGAAAGAATAGTAGGACCGCGTAGATACAAATAAACATTTGCACCAGAGTTGGAAATGTATAGACATATTTCACAGGATCCTGATGATCCCAATAACTTCTTGTCTCATAAAACTGATCAGGGTAGTTAGGATGTTTATCAATCGTTCAAAGTATATGGATTTTTGTCGCGACTCACTGCACTTCTGTATGCATGTGCCCGCTCATTAGCACTGATCGCTTACATGTTTTTCTTTAAAAAAATTTTGTTGATTCGTCCACTTATCCGTTTCCACCATTGGCTTACACAACCAGAGCGAGCTAATCAGTCGATTTGGCCGAATGACTGGAACTCTGGTACAAGGCTGCATCGGTAGACTGGGGCTTTGTTATAAAATATCTAGTTTCTCTGGCGGATCATTATTGGGACAATATTACACTGATGATATGATAACTGTAGCGCAGATCTTTTCATTATACTACTAAACGATATTTTATGTGTCGACCGATCAATTTTATTGTGGTTTCAGAATGTTTCCATGCCACCATTAAATTGCTTGCTTTCGA
>LOND01005330.1:26146-31827 GCA_014220965.1 Paragonimus kellicotti
CAGGGGATGTATGGAATGAAGATTTTCATTGTGATTGATTTTCCGGAGGTCGGTCATCATGGTCGTGAAATGTGTATCACATACTGCGGTGGACTGTTCTGTGAATGTTAGATCATGCTAGTTTTGTGCTTAAAAGTTGAGCAACCTTCGACGCCCAGAAGAAAATCAAAAGACTTGAATTGGACAGTCGTCCGAAAATGCAAACTGGTTTGTTTGCATACGTCATAAAGTTATCCTCATTGCTACGTAGTGATTAAAAACATTGGTACCCGATGTCAAACAGTTCACTAGAGTTAGTCACGAAAAGCATTTATCAGCCCAAATTTCCTTAGCTATTGGGCTTCCCTTTCGTTCATAGGCTGAAATCGGTCAGCCGTACTTCAGCCTATGAGCAAAGTGAACAGCAACCTCTACGGCGAGCAATCAACACACTTCCCTACAACGCCAGTGATCGCAACCCAGTGGTCTGGTACATGAGTGTCTGGACTACACTCTGTAGCTTATTCGCCAGTTATGGGTTCGAATTTCCGGCATGCGTGATGTCGATGAGATCGAACTGGGTCAAAACACATGTCCACTACATGATATGAAATTGTGGAGCAGTTTAAACAAGATATACCACATCGTTCATCATCTGGTCCAAATTTGTGTACTTTCAATCCAACCGACCCAGCCTAAAGAATCACTGACCTGACAAGTCAGTCGGTATCATGGTGCACGAAAATAAGTCCAGTACGCTTATGCATTTTCCCTAGTTACAAACAGAAGTGGACTGTTGACCAAAAAATAGGGAATTTCGGAAAGCTTATGTATTTACTGAAACTTCACAACACACCATACCTACGACACATCAGCCACATCGACGTCGTCCTGCAGTATGACAGCTGAACCATTACTTAGCGAATGACCTACCTCTAGATGTATTTTTCGTATAATCATAATAAGTATGGAATGGGTTCAACCTGCTGAGAATACAACGTCCGTGCTTTAACACATCAACACAAAACGAAGACAATCAAGCCACAGGGAACAACCCATTCTACAATTATAACGAATTCTTCACTACTTATTTAATCAATGACGGTTGCATTCAACATAGAGAGGTGTTCGAACTGAACAGAGACATGACCCAGCATGTATATGTGCACACATATGTGTATATGTATGTACGTATACACATCTATTGTGTATGTATACATGAATATATATAAAGAATTGCCTTCCAGGAATACCATCCAGACGTGTGGCTGAGTTGCGTAGGCGATATATTTGTCATTACTAAACATCCCGAAACCAACAGTTTTCATGAGGCCATCAATCAGGTATTAATGGAGACTAAAGTTGCCAAGGAAGTGAAAGCCAATTTTTCATTGTCATTCTTAGATATACTGTTATTGATACAGTTCGAAAAACCATACATACGACCATACACCGCAAACCAACACTATGCTGTCGTGCAGTAACAACCGTTTGGCTACAAAAAAGAAGAATTGTATGTGAACCTTATTTTGCAGAGTAACCATCCACTGTAACACCGTCAAACTACAAAAATGAGACATATAACATCTTCATAAGTTATTCGTGTAAAGCCGGCCAGCCCCAAACCGTTTATAGACGCATGCACTAAGACACAAACAAATGCCGTTTTTAACCACACGGGACAAAGTCATTACCTTGTCTTGCACAGACGGAATCTTAGAGAAAAGGGAGCATATCACGAAAAAAATGCAGTGAGAATCGCTCACAAGCTAACAAACGGCTTTTAAAATATGCCACGTAAAATCAAAAAGCTCGGCAGAGTTATATGAAGTATACTTCAATTCGCGTCAAGACTGTCAAAAAACATACGTGGGCGAAACCGGTAAACAGAAAAGGACAATATGCTCACTTAATCGCATCTTCCGTATTCAGGTAAGCCTTCCGGCAGACCCACTTCGGAAGAAAGCACTAGGCTCGAGTTTTACTAGGACTCAACAGCAGTACACATTCTCGTTCAGACCGGAATTTGCAATCTGGTCCTCGTACTTGTGCGTTCAGTGTGTTAATAACCGCACAATATATGTGTTCATTCAAATGACATCAGTGACTTCATTCTAACCAAAAAATCCTTCGTTTGGGGTTATCGATTGGTTTGCACAGAACAATTCTGTTTACGCCCTTTCGAAATGATCGGGCAAGCAGAACACTATTCACACAACGTTGTGGTCAAGAATTTGGATATGATCACTCAATCACCACTACTGTGAGGTTAATGAGTTATGGTTAACACGCCAGTCACACAAGCGCTGGTGCAAATTCCAGTCCGGACGAGGATATGAAATGTTTGGTGAACTCTAGTCAGAGCAAAAACGCAAGCCTAGTGCTCCCCTTCGAGGCCGGTTAGCCAGAAGATCTACCTGAATGCGAAGGCTGCGATCAGGTGGGCGTTTTCTTCGGCTTAAAATGATCTAAATCCTGCAACTTCTGTTAAACAATTAAAGACAACTCTGAACAAATATCACTTGGCCAAGAAACGAGCAGATCAGAAATCACACTTTTGGTAGCATTGCGCAACCACAGGTTACGAGGCCAAACTGGCGGACGCCAAAGTGATCGGATTAGCAAAAGTGAAGCAAGAACGACTAATCCTTGAATCAATACCTTCTCCGACAGGGCTTTCAGCAGACACATCGACCGTCATGCTCACTGTGCCCCATCCGTCACACAATTAGAATAAAAATGAGTAAGAGACAGAAGCTTATGTTGGATGACCGGTTAGAATAATTATAGTTCTTTCCATTAATCACTTTGTTGAAAACACCCTAGGGTGGATCTGAAACGTCATAATTAGTGTCTATCACTCGGTGTCCGCCTTTTAAATGTAGCCATATACATACACGTTAGGAGGTATCCGTTTCCGGATTATCCCGGTACGGTAGCCGAAGCCAAACGACGTCTGTGCATAATCGTCAACAAAAATGATTCATGCTGCACCATGTGCGATTCCACTCATACAGCTGTATCCGATATAAACGCTTAGGAATAAGACCAGGAGGCGTGTGAGTGATGTCCTTTTCGGCCATTTTGACTCAGATAACCGGCACACGTTGGTATGCAAATGATATGTTTTCCCATTACCCACGTACAGTTGCTGACCCAGTTTATGTCATATTTTCCTTATTGGCCGTTTCGGGTCGAGTTGCATGAATTTTTCGGTTTATGTGTAATGAACGATGAATATGGTTGTCAATTTTTACACGGCAATCAGAGTCCGATTCACCATATTTTCAGCGATACCATCGTGCATTCTGGAGCAGATGTTCGTCCAACCTACCATTACGTATATCCACATTGAATGCCACCATACGGACAGCAGGACATGTGATGAAAACGCGTTTTATCCTGTGTAATTACTAGAGATTTTCCTTCTGAAAGAAGCACAGTAAATAAGTGTTGACGAAATACCAGGCAAAAAGCGCAGAAGTAACATTCCATTCGACTACACAAAGCAGCGAAAACTGCGCGTTAAATCTGTGGGAAAAACCAATGGTTGTCTGCTCAAAAAATACACACAGGTGACTTGGACATAGTTGATAACACAGAAAATTTTCAGTTACCATTGTGTGACGCTGCTTCGGATAAAGACTTTGGAGATATACCAGCTGCTGACGTTTTTAATCACCTTGCGTAGTTGTAAGCTGGAAAAAATTACTGATTTCTGCCTAACAACTCAACATAGTTTATCCCGAATAACCTATGATTATTTATTTTTTTAAATCAATGTTCTCAGATAAGCATGTCTTATATGAATTAGTTGTTATGTAACTGAATCTAATGTTTAAATTGTAAGGCCGCCTTGGGGTACAAACTGAAGGCGTTCTTGTGCTGTTCTGTGGTGCTGGATTAACACATACTGAATATAAATTGAACATCACCCTTGTGCCCGTCCTTTCCACGACCGGGACTAAAATTCCGGTCACGCTTTCATGAGGCAACCGTGTTGACCACTGCGCCATGACCTCACATTGAGCACGACTGAATCATCATATGTGAACGCTCATCCACATTCGTTTGTGAGTAATACTGAGTAGCTTCTTGTCATAAGGGTAGAGAATTCAGAGAACGCCCTCAATATCAACAATAGTTTTCATCTTATGTTATTCCATCCGACAGTCTACAGCCTGCTTCGTTTTTGTTCGGATTTATCAGACAGAGACAGTCAAAACGGGGTTTGAACAGCCACGTCTTCGTGCATTGAACCGAAGCTACAGTTCGCCCGGCCACTACATCTTTGAGAGGAGTAAGAGAAAGCCAAAAATGTACTTATCGGTGTTGGTAACTTATTCACTAACTCTCTCTCTCTCCCTCGAATATCTGCCTTATATGGTGGTGAGAAAGTGGATTAAATGTATAAACCCATGAAATTCACAATGTATTCACTACTCAAGAGAGTTGCTTGGGAAACTGTAAACATATATCAAGTTACAAGATCAAGAAACACCATAGAAAAATGGCTAACGCACAGGAAAATATCTGTTTATATCATGATAATCAGTTAAGTAGTAGTTAAACTTTCGGTGGTAAGTACGATGAAGGATTAAATGGAACAGAACAGCCCGATTTATTCTCAACCACAATCACTTTATTTTCAATGGACACAAGGAATCTGAGTGAAGTTAATCCTTTATGCAAAATTCATTACTGTAATTTATCAGTGGTACCGCTGTTATCCGAGAGACTAAGAAGAAATCATGCGTGGTCAGTAGTAGATCGTATGCAAGTAACCATATCCATAAATGGTTCAAGCATAATGGTCACATACATATTGAGCAAATCATCAGGTTATAACTTCAGCTTAAGAGGAAGGAATGGATACATTAAAAATGACGGCAATTTAACAGTAAAATCGTCTTGTCCGTTTGGTTGGAGCGATACTGAATTAGGCAGGCCAGAACCACCTTTCCATGCCTTTAAGGAACCAGGATAATCGCAATATGTGAAAGATAATCAAACAACTTAGAAGATGAAACCATTAGCTCCTGGTTTAAAATATCAACCTTGAAGATGGAGATCACGAAGTCCCTAATACTGTTAAGTATGCTTGTAACAAATACTATATTTCTGATACGAACAAAAATATTTGATGGGACTGCAATATAGTGTTTATTTCCAAACGCATCCAGTATCGTAAGGGGATAAGTTTTTTATTTACCCCTCAAAAAATGGTTCTTTGTCCATCGACTGGTTGACTTTTTCAAGTACCTTTATCAGGATACTATTTATTAGTAATGAAATGCTGACATTTCCCTTGTACAGAAACTACTGAGTGGGATATACACTCATTGTACGTGTTCATTACTCTTGAAAGTGGTTAAAAAACTTGCCAGAAGGTCTACCCGAATAGCAAAGTCGCCATCAAGCATGATTCGTGTTCAACATGAGAATTAGCTAAATCCTCGACTGCTTATCAGTAGAAACAAATATTCGATCGTGCTTGTGCAGTCCGTTCTTCCATCACACAAAAGTTGTTCGTTGTTCCGCCTTAATTCTTCATATGCCACTCACGTGCCCACTCTTCAAAACAGCCATTTTGAAAGTCAACAATCGGTTGCACATGTTTCATTTTCTTTTTATCTACTCATACATCCTCATTTTACAATGGCCAACTAGTCAAACTTAGTTCTGATCATCGTTACTACGTT
>LOND01005331.1:3401-23644 GCA_014220965.1 Paragonimus kellicotti
CGTCCAAAGCGTAACACGATTCAACAAGCTTGACATCCTTAAATCAATGTACCTGGTAGCCACTACATGTTTACGTCCCTACTCTTGATATTGATGACCAAAATGTTCATTAACTATGTGTGTATTGTTCAGCATTCATGCTGCAAACATTAACACATTGCCAGAAGAAAAATTAGATTTTATTGCTCCGTTTTTATTGTTATTATTCGTACTGGCATGAAAAACTCGGGATCATCATAAAAAACAGCGACGTGTAACTAATCAAACTGTGTAAGAAATGGTTTTCTACAGTAAAATGAACGTACGCAACAGCAACATAATGGATGCATTATTAATATGGCTACATCAACTGATTCAGTATGAAACCCCCAGAAATTGGTGTTTATATTACGAACGCAAAAACACAATAGCAAGATGATGAAAAGGCAGGTATTGCCTTTAACGTAAATAGCAAGAACGTGGCTATAGTCATTTTAAAACTCAGACCTTCTTCGTAATCATACAACCCCAACATTCCTTCAAACGATATATCGATAAGTCCGGACAAATTAGGATGTAATGTTAGTGCCAGAAATGTCAGTAGTATGAAGACCACGGATTCTGGATGCCGAGTTCCTAATTAAGTACTTACTAAATAGTATCGTAAAATCGCCAAGCATCGAAATAAGATCAGAAGGATTTGTAGATAAATAATAGTGTGAATACTGCGGTTACATGCATGTGATGACAGCTCAACAGTGGTTGTGTGTGGCGTTACATCACCTCATGTCAGCATTTTGGCATGTGGAAAAGTACGACATCATTAATAGACTGAAAATGTCTTCCTTGATCGGTGGTTAAAATTGTAAGGCTCCAAAAACTGACGGCCATCTCTCCATCAGTACTTGCTTTTATCCATGTGAAGGTATTAAATACCTCAGAGAAAGAATGGGTAGGTAGATAGATCATAATATTTTTGTGAAAACTTTCTACTTTTAGTAACTCAGAAAAGCGTGAGTTAGTAGGTGAACAAAACAACGAGTACGAGATGATATAGACGTTATACTGAAAAAGAAATAGTAACATATTCTGCGAAACCAACGGGCTTGCGAAGATCCATACCAAGACCATTATGCTTGAGGGTGAAGGGAGCAGAGACTGAGGTGCGGCATTGTCGACAAACGCAGGCGGTTTTGAGGACGGAATGCCTTACGATGCCATGGGCGGTTCCGGACAAGCAACGCAACTTGTCAATCCTGGTTTAAGCCTGTCAACAGAAATGACATCGCGTTTGCCGCTGCGACTAACGGCGAAGGTTTTCGTGTCTTCATGAGGACACCATAGATGCAGAGGTATGGGGATTGCAAGAATTGACACTATCCCTCCGTAAGTACAAAGACATGACTGCCAGAAGACGGCTTAATGTGCATGTGCACTGTTAATGGTTGTCCTCTAGGCTGCACAGAGCGTAGCTTTCGCGCGTTGTATTCTAAACAAGATGTATAGCTGCCGTAGTTGTACGGTGCTGATAGTGTAGGTGAGATGAGTTCACTTGGTTACCTAAGAGTACGATTGAAACCTAGTTCCGTTGAAGTCGAACTTAACTCCTTCTTAACTGTGTTCCGTAAGTTTACTGAATCCAGCAATGCACAAAATGGAGCAAATGACTTAGCTCAAGCCAAGAACCAGCTCGATGCAATAGGAATAACAATTTGAACTGTGCAATTCAGATATTTATCTCTCGGACGCAGTTATAAATATTCACATCAACGATGGGATAAAACAACGGTGATGAGAAATATGTTTAGTGACAATCAGCACAGTTGGCTCAAAAGAACTAACGGGCTTTTAGTTGATGTAGGATAAGTTAACCACCGTCTGTTTGCAGCCGAATGGTAAACCGTAGCGTGAATATGCTTATATCCAAGAGAATTTAGTAGGACCACGAAATGTCCTTCGACATGTGATCAACGACCTGTGGTCACAATTGCTGGACAACTAAATTGTGCCACCCAGCGTTCCAGAAGAGCACTGTGGAGGTATGTGGAGGTATGGCCGTATGCCACCCTGAAAGGCAGTCAGCACACATCAACCGAAGAATGGCGCCATTTCAGGACCGTACCTTTTCTACCAGGAAGACATTTACGTGGTGAGAACGTGCGCCTGATAAAAGAAAGTTACCAGGAAGGTTCTTCGTATGACGGTAGACATTGGGACGTTGGCATCGGAGACAAGAATGGCTCCAATTGCGGATATCATGGTTTGCCATAGGCCATACGTAATTTCCAGTGAAAAGTTTAATTGAACCGCGTGTGCCAGGATAAGGCAAGTTGTGCATGTGATGAACACTGCGGCGGAAAGATGAAGGCGCTACAAAAAGGGGTTTGTCCTGTGAAGTACTGCAGAGGATTGTTCCCTCTGAAGAAGTCAGAGGTATGGAATGAATTGTAAGCGAGCTGTTCTGACAAACATGCTCGATTTCAGAATCACTGGCTTGCGGGACAGCAATGGCTGATTATAAACGCGTGGAATAACGTCCGCAACAGTGTATTCGATAAATTAGACGTTGTACATCAATCGTCATTTGAGATATGTAGTTTGAGTCTTTAATTTCTCTTGGGGGATGCCTGTCGGATGAGGTATCTAAAGAAAAGATTAACGGTTTGTGATCAGTGCAAACCGTAAGCGTCATGCCTCTCACCGAACGACGGAGATGGCGGATGTCTAAACTGATTGCTAGTAACTCCCTGCCAAACGTACTCTAACGAGATTCGGCGAGTTTTAAACGTTTGAAGAGGAAACCTAAGGGCTGTCATTGGTTATCAATGAACTGCTGTAGCATGTCATATCACAAGTGTCGACTGTAACGGACACGTTGCGTACGTACTAGGATGAACAAGGACAACTAAGTCGGCAGCCGGATCCTTGAACCCAATGAAAACAGCTCGTAACAACACTCTGTGAACTGGAATTTGCGTCCACCTGAACACAGAAGATCAATCACTGGCTGCATTATATGAGCGTGGCGGGCTACAAAACTCCTGTATTACTTGACCAGACCACTGAAACCGGAAAGTGGCTTAAAAGAATTCGGCCCGGGATATTCATGGATTTTTTTCACCCTATTCGTTAGTGCGGTGATTCTGTTTCCTGAGATCTCGCAACCCAGAAAATTCAATGTGTTATTACATAATTGATTATAACGCCGTGTTGGGTCAAGCGCTCCAGTAAGGCACGCGGGTGCGTAAGATATTACTCGCGTGAGAGACGAATTACCGAAATGTCACCCAAATAAGGGTAGACAGACTTCAAGTCGTGTCACTTCGTTAATGAATATTTGAGAAGTTCGAACTGAGTTGCTCAAGCCAAATGCCATTAGAAGCAATTCGAAATGACTGAAAAACGTGATAACTGCAGTCGTGACTGTCCTTTGGCAACCGGAATTTTATGATAAGCGCGTAGCAACCCTATCATTACGAAAATGTTTATTTACATATACGTCACGTTCGCTAATTACAATACGCTGTAGGTAGCGGCGGCAAAAAACTAAACATCTAAATTATATCAGAAGGACATGCAATAAGTGTGATATAAACAGTTAACAAATATAGCAAGTCCACTTACCGCAACGGTTCGGGCAAAATACAGAAATGTATTCCGCGGGTGTGTGAGTGGAATGTTCAGCGGAACCCTATAGACGTCGACGTAGTGATCTACACGATAGAAACATTGCGTAATCCGCGGATCATTGCCGTTGTGTATTTACCAGTGCGCGAAGGACCCAGAAAAATTGTGTTGCCGTGGCTGAACGGTCTCGTTTTCTTGTCAAACTCGGCGAAGACACTGGGTTGGATCACGTGCCGCGTGCGAGTTTACCTTTACGTTGTAGGTTACGTGAACCGGTTCTTTTGATGAATGTACCGACAATCATTTCTGTTGCCACTGCGAGTAGTTCCTCCGAATCAGCACATACTGATCAATGTTTTTAATGTTAGTTTTCACCTTGGGTCGTTCGTAAACTTTTGGTATATTGGTCGATGGTAATCGCTGGATAGTCCGCAGCGGTCGATCATATGAGCACTTTCAGCAGGTGCTGGCGAGCTTAGGAATCGTGGATGGGTGTAAGATGTGTTGTTAGGTAAGCGAAGGTTTTAAAAGATATTCTCCGAGTGGTCGTGTGTCTTCTTCCTGGCTGGTCTGATTTGCACGCTTGAATTACTGGAACAAACACGTTCGCGCCTGACCGTTTGGAACGCAGCAGAAAAGGTGGTAGCGTTATGTACGTCGACCAAAATGACGGGCAAACTCACGAAATTGGTGCACAGTGAACTGGGTGCCATTATCTGACACAATCGTCTCGGGGACACCGAACGTCGAGAACAACCGTGATGATCGAATTTGCTGCGGTCGTAATTGTGTTTCGAACAATCATACGTACTTCTGGCCATTTACTGAGGGCGTCAACCACGATCAAGAAATTTTGCCCGTTTATGGGACCATCGAGATCGACATGGTTTTTCTGGAGTTGACCACGGTTAAGGTGGTTGGCGATTAGGAAGGCTTTGGGTAGATGCACATCGTGAGCAACTGTGGCATAATCGTTTCAACTCCTCGTCCATACCAGACCAGTAGACATAATGTGGGCCAAGACTTTGAACCATCGCGTCCTGTTGATATCTCTATGGCTGCTGTAAAACATTGTCATTTTCGAGTGGAACGCGGAATCAATCGAAAGAAAGCAGGTTAAGTTGGGAAATGTCTGAGCCAAGACGCACTAACCTCTGGTCTGTTTCTGAGATGCGAACTACGGTATCCTCTGCCTCTACGGAGTGCGAGTTGATCAACCTGGATGGGGCATCTGCTTGACCGATCGTATCTGTTGAGGCGTACCTAATTGCAATATTGTGGCCAAGAAGCATAGTAGCCCAGCGTTGAAGACGGTTTGCTGTATACACTGGGATGCTCTTCTTTGAACCGAAAATGGCAAGCGGTGGGTTGTGGTCTGTACCGGAGGATTGAAATGTTACTCACATCAATCATTTTATGGAATTTCTTGACGGCAAAAATGATAGCCAGCCCCTCTTTTTAAATTTGCCCGTAATTACGCTCAACAGATGTTAGTGATCTGACAATGTGTGCGATCGCCTTGGCGGTGCTATCATGGGGGTCGTGGGCTATGACACTCCAACTCGCTGGACGCATCAGTCGTCACTGTAATAGGCAATGTGGGGTCATAATGAGTTAGTAGTAGTTCGGTTTGTAAAAGTTTCTTGACTTCCACAGAAGTTCCTGCACGTGGTGACCATTCTCACTTTTTATTTTTAGTCAGTAGGCTATTCAGAGGTTCTTGTAGGCAATGCAAAGAAGGAAGGAAAGAACTGTAATAGCTTATCAATCCGATAAACACTTCAATTCAGATATATCAGACAGCGGTAGCATTCGCACAATAGCCTGAGTATCAGCAGGATCTGGACGACAGCCATTCTTAGCAATAATGAAACCGATATATCCAACTGACGTTAAATAGAACTCACGTTTTTCTTTCTTTAACTGGAAACCATAATTACGTATTCCGCCAAGCATATTGTTCCAACGGCAAAATAGTTCTTCCTTTGTAAGTCCTACGCATGAATGATATTGTTCTGGATGCACAGCAACCATCGACTGTCCTACTTTAATCATGGTGTCCATGACTGTGCGAATTGCTGGTGCTGTTTTTATCCCAAAAGGTAACCTGGAGCACTAGTAGAGCCTCGATGCTTGTTGACCGTCAGTAGTGTTCGTGATGATTCTGCTACTTCGATCTGAAGGTAAGCATTGAATAGCTCAAGTTTTTCAAATATTTACCTCCGTTCATTTTAGCAAAAATGTCTCCGGGTAGAGGCAACAGATACTGATTGGTATCACAGTAGTCGCATTAGACCAGTTCAAGTATCTGCACAGATACCGCATACCTTCCATGGTTTGCTTAACGACCGCATCAGTCTTTGTCCTGTTCGATGAAACATCGCTCTGATCCGTCTTCTTGATCTAATCACTTGATTTGCATCTGGGATCAGATGCCAACACTGCTTGAGTCTTCTGTTACAGGCAGCCAAGGTCCTCGTCACAAACGGTAAAGAACCTGCGATAGAGATCCTCAAGTGTACGGTCATGTGGTTGAGACAAGTTCCGTGATTCTAGCACTTGAAAAAGAGTGGATTTTGCATAAGCCGGTCGGTATAGATCGAACCTGATAGTCCAAACTATCTATCCAGTGAACCGAAAAGGTTTAAACTGCAGCTGCCACGTACACGACTCCAGTGCCGGTTCGGTAAGCGACTTGTAGTTCACAGTTAAATTGACCAATAAGTCGAAGTTTGCTTCCAGATGCAGTGCGCGCTGTATTGTTGGTTGTCATTAGTTTCAGTGCCCCAATTTCACACCATGTACGAACGAATATGATTCATTAGAGCTGTGGTCACTGTATAACTGACCATATTTTACTGTTTATCTGAACGGCGACGTATTTTCTATGCGCTGTTGAATGCTGCTGTGATGTGGCAAATACGGTGGTCGAGCGTGACTTGTAATCGCGTGTTCTACTTGATGACGTGCACTCGATGAATGAAGTCTAGGGAGCCGCTTTTTTTTTACAGTGCTCTTTGTGTCTCGGTGTGATGCCAGACAGAACACTGGTGTTTCTAAAGGGCAGAGCAATTTACGTAGTTCATCTCAGCATTACCAAACATGCTCGATGGCTGTTTGGTAGGGTTAGGAACTTTGGCACTGTTGGACGGTGTGGTGCATAACTGAGTGACATTGAATGAATTGTTGGATAGTGAACGCTCCAACATGGTCCTGTCGTGTTTCAGACTATACCGAGGCACTGGCAATCATGAGAACAAATCTTTGCACACTATGTCGGAAGATGGTTCAAGCATGCTAAGCAACCTAGTTCTTATGTCACCAACAGTTTGTGACTGTAGGTCTGCAGACATAGATCAGGGACTTAAACTGATTTTCCGTCATTGTAGATAACTTGAAGTGTTCACATTCGAGATTGACTCTACCGGCATAAGTAATAAAATCTTTTCCCTCCCGCTTGATTAATTTCATACACTGATAACCGGCATTAGACAAAGAGGAACGCTCACCGAAAATTTCCGAAAGTGTCCTGATTGTTTCATTGAAGGTGAGCTCCCGGCTATTTTTCGGAAGGATGAAATTACAGTACCGTGTGTGCTCCGTCGTACCGATTTTCCGAAGCAGTTGTCGAACACGCCAGGCATCGTCTTTGTGGCTGAGTTCGATGTTGAAGATATCTTCGTACCGTTTGAACCACGAATCGAAGATTAGCCCAGCATCAGGGTCGTAGTGGAACTCCATGATACTGTTGACAATTACATCGAGGGAAGTAGACTCACTGGGTGATGTTGCCGGTTGAAGTGTAAGCCGCGTCAGGCTTTCCAGTAGTCGGGTTTGGGCTGCTTCGAATTGAGTTTGCTGAAATTGCAAGATAGCTTTCAAGTCTTCAGCAGTTATTGACATTTTGCGTGGGTTCCGGTCGCCAAATCTGTTGTATCGTTGATGAATACGACCTCAAGCTATCCCGACTGATTGCAAAAGACTCAGCAACGAGGCACGATAAAAGTGTATTGTATGTTGTCAAAGGGCATTATATATGAAATCAACACAGTAACTGGCTTCAGTAGCTTGGCTTCGGCCTTGACCGACGGCTGTGTTGATCACCCCATGACAGGTTCCAGGGTTGTTGTTGTCGCGGTCGGTTCATGCTTATGTCCCGTCGATGTACTTGTTTGACCTTTAGGTGAGCGCCGTGTTGCGCGTCACAACTGAGATCATTTTGTATCGAGCCCTTCCTGACATATTCTGAGCTAGGTCGTGTTCGAATTCTGCCCGGGCAAGTTCTCGTTTATCGGGAGCCAACTTGACAAGGTTATGCTGAAACAGAGATGTCCGATAGTGCGGATGTGGTGTGTGACGTTGGAGTTTATTGATAGGACGTCGTTTGATGCGCGAACCATTTATGGTAACTCAGTGAAGAGATCCACAAATTGCCTAGTTGGCTGTTGGTTGGGTATATGTAGACGTTACGGCTGCAACTGTTGAGTGAGTACCGGATAGCCTTTGGCTAGCGCTGCAACCGAGTAACATACGGCCTCTCGTGTCGACCGGAAAGTCAACATTTAAGAGAACATAGATGCCAGTAATGAAGAAATGTGCCATAGCGATTGCAAGCACTTAGCGGAATATCTGCTGGAGACCCAATTTAAGAGTGAATGAACCCTGTCCGTAAGTGTCTATAGGAAAGCCATTGGCAGCGCTGTGCTATCGGCTGTAGCGGTTTGGTACCCCGTATTTTGTACATAAAAACGTACTTACTTGCACACTGGTGTCAACTAGGAAACTGGTCTCGTTTTCTGCATCCTGCACAAAAATGAGGTCACAAGTAGGATTAGCTGCGGTGATGTTGTTTGACGTTAAAGTTTGACTGTTAAGTTTACATCGCTCCAGTGTTGGCTAGGTGCAAAGCTTGCTGCACTGTTCTGCTGGCTTACTAATACATTCACAGTTCCAACGATGGTCAGTTTTTGACTGGGGTACGTGCTGTGTAGGTGATATACCATATCGATGACTTAATGAAGGGCTTCGACAAATTTCGTTCAAACAGCCTCGCAAAGCTGCGATCTCTTCTTCAGGAGCCTCAGTGCTTACTGAGTCATGTCAGGAGTAGCCAAATTGTCCGGACGGCGCATGCTTATTGTAAGACGTGGAATAGATCGCGATAGTAGCTGAAAGGTCCCCATAAATTGACTAGCGATTTTTGCTGTCGGTGAGAATTTGCGGATGGGCAACGGAAACTATTGCCTGTGATGCCTCCGGTAATCTAAGCCAGAGTTTCCCGAGAAAGAATGCGACCTGCTGTGTCGTGTTACCGACCTTGGAAAGCAAAAAGTACAAGGAAAGAATACGTCAAAATATCGAGGCACGCAGTGAGTTGTGTTTTTAATCCCGGTACGAACAGTACAACTTAATTAAATTGGTAAAATTCCAAAATTCTCTTAAATATTCAATAGGACGCGACTATCAAAAATAATATTTATTACAATCTCTACATCATGTATCAGGTTGGACGTGGTTCAACAAGGCAATGTGTACTGAAGCTGCCTTGATACCGCTTTAGATGCTGGCTTGCTAATTACAATACGTTGTAAGTAGTGTCGGTAAAACCAAACATCTAAATAATATCAGAAGGATATGCAACAAAAGTGTAATGTAAATAACGAACAAATATAACAAGTGCACTTACAGCAAGGGTTCGGACAAAATACAGAGATGTAATCCGTGAGTGTGTTAGTGGAGCGTTGGGTGGAATCCTATAGATGTCGACGTAGTGATCTACAGGATGGAAACACTGTTTGTCCACGGAGCACTGTAGCTGTGTTTTGTTCACCGGCGCGCGAGAGACCCAGACGAGTTGTGGTCACGTGTTTGCGGTCTCGTTGTCTGTCAGCTCCGGTGAGGACACTGGGTTGAATCACGTGTCATAGGCTAATGTCCGAGATGAGGTTGGTTGTGTGTGTTGCTGTATTTGCGTGCGTGTGTGCATGTGCGTGTATGTGCACGTCACATTGACTGCAGTGGTGTTGGCAAACTGTGAGTTGTTCGAAGTCACTGCGGGTGCATGCGCGTAAGGGGCGCTCAGCGGTGGATATGTGGACGTAACAATCTGGTCACATGCCACAGTAAGTCGGTCCAGGCATATGACCTTGACCACACAAAGCTGTGATGCTACACCTCAGAAATCCTTTGGCATTACTGTCTTTAACTAACTTGGAATCGGTTGGAGATTGAAGGTTGGTCAGTGGTAGCATGGACGTAGCACCATCAGGAATAAGGCGACGATAAAAATCAGTCATGCAAGAAGATCGCTGAATTTGTTTAATGGACGTTGGTTTCAGGGATACGAAGATTGCTTTGGCTTTTAGGAGATGATCGATTGCAAAACTGTGGATTTCGGCCAGCTTCGAACCAACGACAAAAACAACATGCCCAAACGTGGCAAGCACTTTATCATCAAGGTTGAAGTTGTATTACTTACAAGTGGCGTGATAGATTTCACAATTTCGATGAGACCCAGTTGCGAAGACGTAACGGAAAGTAACACAGTTTCGCTGTTCAGCAATGGCGTTATTGGATTCCAACGTTAACTGTTGAGAATTCCAGCTTGGGTAGTCAGTCCGCCGCATCATTTAGTGGATTCCATATGGCACAGTAGATTGGATGGATAACTGAGTCCAAATGTGAAATTTCTGAGCTTTCGGTGTGGCTTCGTACCTCAGCGGCACACAGCTCGCCGCGTATTGACATGTAGTTTCTGTCGTTGGTTCGAATCAAGTCGAAGACCACAGTTTCTGCAATTGGTTCTCATCTAAGCTATGACATCTGCCACGTTTCTTACATGTGCAATCCCGTTTGAGTCAACCACGTGACCAAGAAAATCAACTGAAGCTTTTCTAAGCTAAAGTTTGGTCGAGTCGATTGAAATTCCAAAGACCGAAAGATGTTGGAATACTAATTTTTACATGTTGAGGATGCTGCCCTCCGTTTATACTTACGATTAACAGACCATCCGGATATATACAAGTGAAATCAAGCTCGACTAATATTTGGTTTATAAATCTCTGAAATGTTTGTGCGGCATTTTTTAACCAAAAGGCACATTAGTGAATTCAAAAAACGATGAAGATAGTGAACTTTAACATCATGGTACGCGCGATTTAGATCAATATGGAAAATATTGTTTTGCCGGAAGGATTTGCAACAAAAACGCGAATGTGTGGTAAGGAGTATCTGTCTGGTACTGTAAGATTGTTTAGCGAATCGTATTATGCACAGAGTCTCCATTCGTTGTTTGTTTTGGGCACGATTTGTAGTGGTGATAGGTGCTCGCTTTTAGCGTGCTGAATAACGCCTAATTGGAGCCCATACTGGAATCCATCGCGTATTAGTTCCTCCGAATTGGCTGGCGTACGTTGGCTGTCCTTCAGTGACGATACGATTAACGATGTGCTTAATGGTTATATCACGAAAGTTCGGTTGAATCCGAGTGGGAATCTGCACATGGCATTTGTGATATTTCCATTGATAATTCTGATGTAGCATAATTGGACTGATTACGTGACCAAATATGTGAAATCCGTTAACTGATCCACTGGTAACTGCACCACTCAAACAGTGGTTTCTAGGAACTAGAACGCTACATCTGTAATCTGTTTCGGGTGATGTTTAATTTACATAAAATTATATTACCATGCTGAAGACTTGTTTGAAGCCACTACGCGTACACGTACGTGAGGACGGCTCACCAGCGTTTGTATATGGCGTTGCATGATAATCATTATTCTGTCAACGACAAGTATTAAATAATACTGATGTTTTCACTCATCGAACGATTTCAGTCGTGTTCTTATTTTACACTTTTACTGCAGTAGACAAACACAGTGTGCAAAAGTGACTCGATCTTCACATGAGAAGAACCGATACCCTTGTTTTTGATGTTTAGTCACCAGACAAAAACAACAAATGTGCATGAGCTAATTGCCTGCGAAAGGTAGCAGAAAAATGATACAAAATGTTTATTATCAGTGTCAGATGAATCAGGCCTTGGGGCCTAGTTACTCAACAATTACCGAGTCGATGTTACAGAAATTGTTTGAACCTCAAATTAGGAATCACATTTGCACAATTTTTTCATTTCGGGTGTACAAACGAAGACCATGGAAGATTAGAATTTTTGACGACATACATCGGGATCTATATTATGAGAGATTTTATGCAAATGAGGATGGCCTGTGTAACTGACAGCAAACTAAATTCAACCTGTTTGCCCTGTACATCACAAACGAATGAAGCTGTGGAGATGATTTAATCAAGTGATTCCACTGATTGTGAGGCGAATACAGTTGAATAAACCCATGTCACTCATACCATACATCAAGATGGTCCCGAAAAACATCAGGTAGTGTTCATATCTTATGGTCAATTTGGCTGTGTTTACAGGAACACATGTCAATTTACCCGCAAATATCGGCAACATATTCAGACGAAGTTTTTTCCCTGTGGGGTGCAGAAAGTTACTATTGAGTTAGACCGCTAACGTAATTCCGCCGCTAATTCCTCTCTATTAATTGCTACGATAAGACTGTAGTTCACATTTTCGGAGTCAGCGTCGAGGATATGAAGTAATGAATTGCCTACAGACGTTACATGTGCAATGCACGTTTCAATTTTGTGCTATTCACCAGGTGCCGGATGGTGGATAGTCCAGGCAGCTGGTTCCAACAAGTATACTGAATATGAAGCGCTTATCATCTTCTAGGACATCACTAGAACTGATGCTGGAGGCTCCGTCCACTAGACATCCGTTAGAAGCTGTTTACGGCGTTAGTAGAACAACGTTGCAAAATTGATGTCCGATTCAGTCTACGTTTGTTTATGGTGCCACTTCCTTTGTAGAGTCCCATTCAGTTGGCGGGGACGATGTGGCTGACCTTGACATCATAGTAGAAAGAAAATTCCGGTCGGGCTTTTGGAGTCTTTGCAGCAAATCGATGAGACTTTTTGATTCATCTGCTGAATGGATCCAGTTGTGATTGTATAATTTTGTTTCGACTCATGGTTATCATCCCGAAACGCCGCGTTAAATCTCATTGTAAACGTACAGAATCTGATGGAGATTAGTGCTGAGGTTCGTGCACACACCGCGTGTGATATTATGGCAAATGACGATCCTAGCAAAACACTTGGTCATCAAGAATGCCGAATGAGGTCATCATTTGTGCAGTTAGAAAATTTACCAGCGGTCACCGTAGTGGGTTTACTCACTAATCTCAGCGTTATTATACAGCTGATTTGGAGTGGAATGACCTAGACCAGTCTTGATCGTTGTTGAAAAGAAGTGAGGCTAGAAACGTGAATGGAAAACTGCATTTTTATGGGCAATCATAACCTGATTTACTCGTTCATGGTATAGGTAATTCGCCATTTCTAAAATTTAGATTCCGTTGAATTCTGGGCAGTGGGCAGTTAAGTGGTTTCTCTGACACGTAGCGATTCAATGTGAGCTATCACATCTCTCAGTGACAAGCACAAGTGTTGTATGCAGTCGCATATGTATTCCTGTTCACCTGTGACGATTTTATCGGCAAGTGACAAAGCAAAATGTATGTGTATCTAACCATACCTGTGGTGTGGTTCGTGGAATATTAGATACAATAAAGGTTGTTTCAAGCAATTTATTCCTGAGAGTCTACATGTAATGACAAGGAACGCAATATTGTCGCAGTCATGATGATGATTCTGAGGATGATGATGTTGATTTGGTTAACGATGAGGTGGTTAGGGCTTGTAGGTTGACCAGAAGCAAATGTTTAACTACTCTCCGTAGTCTTCAGCAAACTCATCGCCATTTGCTAATTGTTGGTGAGCATCTTCCTGTATATGATACCCACTGTAGGACTTATCAATGAATCCGCTGTAGGCCGAACTGCAGATAAACAGATAATCATCTCAATAAATGTGTGGACGACGTAAGTAACTTAGGATGAGGCACTAACATTCTTACTGATCATCACGCTAAGTTAAGTGATCCAATTATGCAGACTGCCATGCCCATGGGGACTTCTTCTTATTAAACCGCCCATTTGATTATGACCGGAAGAATGACTTGCCACAAATTTGTGTTCAATCTGCACTGTCTTCAAACATTAAAAAAGACGTAATTTTCGTCACTTGCCTTGTAATAACGGCGCATCATCCGCGAGACGTCTGGTCCTCAAGATCAGTGACGTGCAGTGCGCGTCCACACTCCAGGGATGTTGCCCATGACATAATGTCGTTCAATTTTTCAGTAAGATCCCTTCATAACGTTCAAGTGACAACTGCACATCAGCACTCGAGACATGAGGAAAAGTACGCCATTGTTAAAGAAACACGTCTAGAGCGTTGTACTACTGTCCATTTTTAAGTGAACTCCCCTCTGATACTCAAGTGGCATTTATCCAAAATCAGCTCACATATATCTCAGCTATAGACCTTGATACCTCGAGTTTACGCAATAATCCGATAATAGGCTGTTTTGAATATGCCTGTCATGCCTCAGAAAAAAGTCGTGACATATAAGCCGCCTTCACTTGAATAGCTTTAGGCGTTGTATACAGAATGAACGTTTTGCTAGATGGATCTATTTCTGACCTTCCTATCAGTTGCATAACGTGTGGCACAAACAGTGCGAACAAATCGTTCGAAAATGGAAGCTGTTGCCATTCAGGGAACAAGCGTATGACGACTGCAACTCTATTGACGGTAGCGGCCTCGGCGACAAAAATGTCTCACATGCCCAAAGCTGAGACTGCCTAAACCGTCCGTGTACCATTTTAGTTTCAAGCAACTAATCAATCGACTTATACGTGATCAACAGACCTCCTGGCCTTTGCCCTTCTCGTTCGTATTGTTCTATTATGTTTAGACCAGGACAGAGTTCATACGAAATCAGACGAGTTGTTGGTGTGCCGCTGGACTGGACCTCGTAAGGACTGTAATCGTAGAAGGTAAACGGAAATCAAACGTATGTATATATTAAAACATTGAGTTCCCCTTTGTTAATCAAACCCGGACTGCCCGTCACCTATCTAGTCAGAACCAGTTTGGACATATACGTCGACAAGTTCCGTTCCTTCAATGTCTTGTTACGCAACAACAACCCAAAAAACTGACGACCAGTGATGTCTCGTTGATCGACCAACGACAAGTAGTATGAAGTCCGAACAGAGCAATAACTCAATCAACCAGTTAATTCAAGTCGTAATTTTTGGTCTTATCACCTCATTCGTACCGTTCAGTCGTTGAGAGTATACGCAGTGACTCACAGAGACTTTACTTCAGGAGGCCTGTCCATTACAGTGAGCACCTTCTGAGAGCTGAGATGAATTTTGCGGAGAGTGTACAGATTACCAAAGCTTCCTCAAACCCCCACAATGAACGTTCAATTAATATGCAATCCTTTCATTCAACGCCTAAACGTTACACGGTTTACATCAGACTCATTGCTGTTGTCCACAGGCGTGAACTAGTTTAAATCGGGAATCAAATATCCCTAGTTGGTACACTCCACACACGTCGTAAACCCATTCAGTTCTGTCAAATTTCCAACCTGTTTGACATAACCATAGTTGTTTTTGTAGTTGGCGTGATGATGAAGACATGATATCGGACTTAACTGTAGTGGATTCACTCATCTGCATTTACACAGTTTTTCTATCCTATTGCTTAAGATGAGTTACCGATGCTTTGACCCAACATTTCAGAGCCAATTATCTTGCTTTTACCGGTGTCTCTGCCACTACCGATCATCATTTTCTGTGAGCTTTAACACATCCAGACCTTACCAAGATTTGTGACCTTAGGACATAATCACAAACACTCGACTTCTGCTGCTACTATCTTCAACTGGTACATGTATACGTTGGTGAAACCGTGGAAAACATATAACGATTGCTATTTACAGCAAGTGAACAATGAGTTGCACACGTGTCTGTCCATCATCTGCGCACCTGACCAAACACACCCACAAACACACACGGGCATGTACGCATACGCACAAGCTGGTCTGTCAGTTCCGAGGTTCACCGGTTAGTCAGGTTCATAAATTTGATCACTGTCAGTGCTATCGACGAGCACAGTTTACAAGGCCCGTTCTCCTGACTGCGCATGGTGTCAATGCGTGTAACACTTTTCCACTGGAAGATAACATGGGCTACTGCTCTGTTCACGACTGGTATTTTGGTGCTCTGCTTCATGCACTACGACAACCATCTAGAAAATCTGTATCATCCCACAGTAAGTTATTGATGTTGTAGATTGCAGACTACTGGCCAATTTTCATTTTTAGATAACGCGTGACATAGCTGAATCTTCGAGAAAAGTATGTTACGTTTATTTAGCTTTCGTCCTAGTAGTTAGAACTCTATGTTGAGCACGTCTATAGTTTCATGTAGTATAGTATTCTTGTGGTTTAGTATCAATATGGAAACTCACAACCAAATTCGTTCCAATTTGATTTCACTGGACGGAGATAACAGATCAACCTGGGATTCAAACTAGCTGCGTTTTTGTTTAGATTCAATTACTCTACCGATCCTAGACGGGTCGCATGTGACCAGAACGAGTAAAATAATTGCCCTTAATATTACATGAAGTTAGGCTACTTTTTGTTACAAAATCGCAATGGATAGACTTAAAAACTACAAAAGTGTTATAAATGAGTTAATCTGCTAAAACCAAATGGATGTTACGAGGTCAGTTTCATTTGGCTTTGGATGTATTGAATTGAAATTTCGTACACACACATTTTATAGATGGGACGTTTGTATATATCTTCATCATACATTCCAGCTCAGAGGAAAATTTTCAAAGTACCTTTATATCCTACGGTTCTAGCGGTAGTCAGAAGTCAGCACTTAACTAGCTTCAACGTAAAAATCTTAGAAAACATTACCTGAACAATTAGAAACAGTCGAGTGTGTTAATATAGTGCTGTCAGCTAATTTGGTGATTCCAATGTCTGGCTAAATTGGGCGATGATTACGAACCCCTAAAGGTAATCCTTTAGTCTATCAGCCAACAGAACTGACCCTATAGAAGCATCAATCCTTCACTAAGGCGCTTAGTTTGAATAGCCTACTCTAAGATAAACTAGTCAAGTATGGCTCACTGAAGTTTTTCACTGTCAATAGTGCACTAGTGCATTTCTTCACCCATTATTCACACCAACTTTGACAATAAGCTTCGAAAAAATCTTGCGGTTCCCATCATTACGAGAATTTATCGTGTAAAAGTAACCAAACGATAATTATCCAAGAAGTGATTGTCTGTGTTGTGGAAATAGTACAAAATGTGTGGTGTGTTTTATCAACGAACTCTCATAACGGTCTTTCTGATAACCGGACACCAACCCTGATTGCAGGAAGTTGGACTTAGACAGCATTGAATGTGTGATTAAAAAAACCACATTTATCGACCAGTTTTTGTCGGTATTTCATTCTGGATACTTTGTAGTTCAGAGTGAACAGTAACGTCTAAGTAATTAATTATGCAATGCTCTTAGGTGGTGTTGCAAGAATTTCAGGTTTCACTCTACTGCAATCTGGTGGATTATTTGAGATCATCCAGTTAAGCTAGGACGATCAGCTAAACGAGTCTGCATGTTTCGCATCAGTATACAATGTATGCTGTAACAGAAAAACAAAATGATCCGTCAAATGATGTGACAGATATTTATTGAAAAAAATTATCAGTAACCATCTGACACAGTTCAACAAAAATCAACGGTTATTACAACGTGGTTTTGAAAGTCTGTTCAATGTAGGAAAAACTGCACACAGATTTTATGCACAAACTTACTGTTAAATCGTAGAGATCCATAAAATTAGAAACTTTCATTTCTAAAACTGTTTTATTTATTCCGACGCATAACTGTGATATCAGATATGGTCATGTGTCATTCGGCCTTAATTCAGAAGAAAACTTCAGCTTTGTAGCTCATAATTCATTGCACTGCTTGTTAAGTATACTGAAATACATACAATATATCTTGACAAACTGCTGAAGGAATCTACAGGGAACAAATTTAACTGACCTCATATATGTCGATAATATACAGAGCTTCTTGGAACAAACATTGCAGTTCCTCTGCAACTCGAGTATGCACACCGAGCCTATAAACGAGATAGTTAACGAGACGGCAGACGCATCTGTCAGTGTTGGTGAGGCACTGAATTGAAGCTTCAGTTGGCACGCAGTAATTTGAGTCGATTGATTCAAATGACGTAACTATTCGTAAATGGTTTTCTTTTCTGACAAATGTAGAGTACCTTTCTGACCTCCAGTATTCATATCCGCTTGTCGTAGTTGTACACTAATAATTAGTTTACTGAGAATCTTATTTTTGCACACAATTCCTACAGCTGTTCTTACGTTTCAAATAGCACTGTTGAACGCGGCCTAGTTACTGCTTCAAGATCACTTGATTTAGCAAGGAGCCAATTGACCCATTAACACAGCAGTTCCTGTGAAACCAATTTTGCTGGACACGTGACCGGAGTGGACCGGTGCAAGAATATCACTCAGTGTCTCACTAAGAGGATAACCAGGACAAACAACAGTGCCATATCTTCATAAATGATTGTTTTGAAGCAGTTTGGCTGTGAATATTGTATTGTTCGGAATCTGCTAGATAGGGATCGTGCAGTAGAGGAAAATTTCATATCAGATTTTAACTTTACCCAAAAACATCAGGACATGAACATTCGGTTTATATGACCACACAGAATTTAATAGCGGTGAGTGTAGAAACGACTGTCCAGGTTTTATTTTCAGTACAAATCCCACTTGTCAGTACCTATTGCTGGAAGTTGTGGCCGGTTAATCTTCTGATCACGATTATTTTCGTGAATGTAGATCTGCTACGAGTAAGCGTACTCAATATGCCTCGAACAAAACTTTCACTAAGTGAACAGGATGTTGAGGTTCAAGGACTTCGATACATTTATGATCTACTGGCTTCGGTTATTTCGTATTTAATGGGATCCGTAGATCAGTGTAAATTACGAAGGAACTTGTAGAAATGCGTAGAAACTCAGCCTGTTTCACAATCTAAGGTGATTTTTTGATGTTACAAAGTTGAGTGATACGAGTCGTCAGTGTTTAATGAGCAACACTCACCATGTGCACAAGATGTGTTTTATGATGACTACCATTCATTTTCAATGAGTACCAGGTATACTTTGCACATAATCTATGCAACATCGACAGCAGAGGCCTAAGTTTGGATTTAGCACCTCAGTTACCGATTACCTTGAAATTTTTGTTGATGGAGGAGAACTTTTATCCAATCCAAAATGTCCATCTCAAAATTGTCAACCGTCTGTTTATGTACTACCGTTTCACAACAAAATGCACTAAGAATGCCATGAGTTCAAGTGAACGTCTACGAATTCTTGTCGAAGGCGCAGCAAAAGGCAAATCAACACTAAATAAATGTAAAATATTTTGTAATTTGCCCCTTATTTTTAATAGTATTCTGTAACTTATTGGATAGTACTTTTCATTTAGTATGCGTACTGTATTCAATTTGCCAAATGATTGCACACATTATTCTACGAACTGTTTACCACAGTAATGGATTTCTAAATGCTTGTCGAGAGTTTTAAATGCTTGGGTATCCAAGTACATTCCTATTCCAGGAAAACGGTGAGATCTGAACAGAAAGAAAAGTTCGGACGTGTAAGCCTACCAGTCGAATAGATTATTGCATCAGTTCAATCACAACAATCTTTTCAAACAAGTGACTTGAACTATTCATGCAAATGCTACGTGTGTAGACGCACGTGATCACAGCATAGCACGTTATCCACGTTGTTCCCATATGGTGTGCTTATTTCGTAATCCAACTTTATGACAGTACTGGGAAGTATCAAACCATACTTTCTTTGTTTGGGCCCTAAGAACCAAGCTGGTCTTACTCAGTCGTTTGGCACAAACGCACTGTCCATGCTTGAAGAACGCAAGACACTGGGAAACACGTCTTCGGGGTCTGCGTTAGACAGTTGACTTAGGAATTAATGACAAAAACAAACCCACAATTTGGGCTCTAGTAATGACTGTGCACAACGTTAAACACTAGAAAAAAGAAGGCGTAAGTACAAGCTGTGAATTATCCGTAGCTGGTAAAATTAGCTGTCGAAATTTGATGAAATGAGACATCCTTGAACCTTCGGTCATATTTCGGTGGCATCGCCCAAGGGTTGAAAAATCGTAAATTTTGTGACAGAAATGACTACAAGCCTTTAAGTGTTTATTTTAACTGATCGGCAATTGTCTTCCCCTCCATCTAGCACCAAAGTGGAAAGTGTCTTTGAGTGCTGACGCGACGATATACACGGGCCTTCGTTGAATGTTTTCCGATGTTTGCTTGATGGTTGATTGTCTTATGTGATATATGACAGTGTATTATATTTAAATTTTGATGAAATACGCATTGATACTATATACCACCGGTTAACTTCACCGCATGTCGAGTAAGGAGTTATTTACGCGGCGCATTACATCTATTCCAGGATCAGGAAATTTCGAGCTTTGGCGAATTTAGAAGTTGTTTGGGTAAATATATGAAAGATTGCAATGTTTTTTACGTGCGTGGT
>LOND01005332.1:14917-30516 GCA_014220965.1 Paragonimus kellicotti
AAACCTGGTTACTTCTTTTGTAGAAGAATCGTCTACAGGTATTTGACAACCGACGTCTGTGTTCGATCGCCCGCATCGGGTAGCACCTACGATTAAACAACAATGAGGTTGGGAATCGGATATTTGGCAGTGATTGTCAAACGAATTTGTTTGTTCATTCCTTACATTTGCGTAGATTTGGATTGTCAAGTCATGTACTAAGGATGCCAGCTAGTCGTTTGCCACACCGAGCACTCTTTGCCGACGCTGCGGCCGACTGGCGCAAGGTGCGAGGTGGACAGATGATGACCTGGCGTAGACAAATGAAATCGTTTACGAAGGGGTTGGTCACTGTAGGTCGGGTTCGTCTCCCGGGCTGGGGCCCTCGCGACTCACAGAGTCGGTGGCTTGAGACGTTAGGTGAGATGGCGGCTAATCGAGCTCAGTGGCGTGAATGTTGTTGTTGTTGTGAAGTGAGTGCACTTAATGATGCGGGGCAGTGAAAGCCGTAAGGAAGCTGTCTTGCTGATGACGCCTTACTTTCACTCACAGCTCGGTTGTTTGTTTGCAAGGTGTAGGCGCCTTGATGTTGTATGTTTGAATATAGACGTAGCTATTTTTAGTAGTAGTTCCTTCCATTCTCTCTTTTTTCTCTCGCTGTACAGGATTTACATTTTTCTTCATGGTTATGTGGCAGTTAAGCATAAGTGTGAACCACTGGTTTCTGCTTTCTATGATGATGCTGACATGCTGTGTGTTGCTCTCAATGCTAGTGGCTAGTGATTATCGAGCGTTTAGGGAATGTACATCAATGGTTTATCAGTAACTGGTGGTTTGGGGGGAAAAGTATTCAGTTTCAAGCCAACCCAGCAATAGGGTGGTTTGAACAATCTGTGAGCTTCGATTCTTCATACGTGGCCCTCATCTTCCAACCTACTGAATCTCATACCGAGTATGTTTAGTTAACACCGACAGATCATCCATACCATCCTGTTTCAATGACTACCTAAATTGAATACTTTCCCGTTGGTCAGTAGCATTCGCTTTAGTTCTCTTTTTTATCGATCTCTCTCCTAGCCCTTATAAATGGTTGAACAACCTGATTATTACTCTCAAACGAAATTGACTGAGCATTTGGATATGATGATTCGGTTTTCCTAATTTGATGGCCAACACAGTTGCCGCATGAAAAAATATCGGAAACGTAGCATAGGTACGCACTAACGTCGAGTTCTTATGAGAGCTTCTGTTCGGACAAGGTTGACTGCAGTATTTATGTGAATCCGAAAAAGCTGCGATTGACTGTGAGTAGCATTCAATCTATACCAACCTTGACTACTCATCAGTCGTCTTGGAAGCGATAACCTTATATACTTTTGCATTGTACGATTTATCCCATTGGTTATTTGTGAATGGCAGTAGCAAATTTTTCGAGTTTTCTGTCAACAGCCGTCATGCTTATTTCTCTGGTCTCCTGAAACGGCTAAGCGTGACGGGGTGTTTGGATTTGGCTAGACGACTGTTATTTGATGGCTTCAGGACAATTCTGTGATAAACTGCAAACTCCTCTCAATCCTGTTTGATTTCCAATACCTCTGTTTAATAGATTGGGGTATTCAAAGCTGTCACGTGGAGTAAATTTTTCTCGCCAGCCATTAGCTAAAGTCTGATGGTACATTCACAATAGATTGTTGGGGACACCAACATAACTTATTTCTATTATCATGTAATACCACGGTAGACTTTTTCTCCTATGAAGTTTTACGCTCGAGAGGTTTTATGTGTGATGGATAGAAAATGTAAACTTTTCGTTTTGTATGTACATAGTAGATGGACACCGGTTTTTTGTCTGTATACATCGAACAACCTGTTCAAACAATCTTGCGCCACTAGAAGTGAAAGCTTTAAACATCTCGCTGTTGTGGTTGAGCTAGTTTTATGTGTGATTTTCTGCCATGTTGTTTTCCGAAACTGAGTGTCTTTTTAGTGGCTCGTTTCTTGGAATAAGCCAGCGTCAACCCTGATGTCCCATGGTTTTAGTCTGTTTGAATCACGTGTTTACTTCTATCGGGAAATCAACAATCCTCATTGATGATAGATCAGGCTTCTTGCTCGAAGCTCATCCGTCTGTATATGTAGCAATGTGAACAGCAGTCAAATCAATAAAAATTTGCTTTTCCTGTGTCTGTATGAATAGTTTGACCTAGTTAACTTTTGAATATGCGACGGCCTTGATGCCCGAAGGTAATGTTGGTTGCGGTTGGTTTCGTTCTCTGGCCAGTTTTCACAGTCTACTGCTATACTTCCCTAATTTGTTTTGTTTGTTGATCAGCTGTCATCAATCCCGCCCCCTCCCCCCTTCTTTGCATGCATCGCACGAACACCAAACTGGGATGAGTGACATCCAAGCACATTTGACTGAATACAATATGAGACACCGTACATATTTAATGGCTGAGCTTGATGCAACTACTACTTCAGTTCGTCAACATCAGACTGAATTTCACTTAAGAGAACCCATAGGTGCCTCATTTCCAGAAACCTAAAACGTTCCTCTTCCGTTATTTTTTTTCCATTGTCACTTCTCCATGCCCTCATGTACCCCCACAGGACAGTATCTCTTAAATTGGAAAGCATCGATCTAACGCATCTGCGTAAAATATCCACATCGCATTTAGTACGAATGAAGTCGGTTTGAGCGTCGTGTTCAACATGTTTTTGATAAATGGATTGAGAATAACACAACGTTATGAGCAAGTTGTAATACTCAACGTTTCAACCACCTTGAGTGGTCTTCCTCACAATTGTTGCAATCGAAACAGAGGTCACGTAGGATTTGCTATAGTTAGGTCAACCCGTGTGGTCGAATCCGTTGCCCATTAACTGGGAGTCAGATTGATATAGATAAAAGGCATCTGTGTCTGGTGTTATTTCTCAGCCTACGCCACACCGCAGATGGGTATTTGCTGTCATTACGGTTGACGCACGTGAGTTGGATGTAAACGGTGAGTGCTTCAGTACAACGTTGCCCGGCTGAGAAGAGAAACCTTAATGAATCACTCCAGCTTGATTAAAACATACTTTGTGATTCTCTGACAGTACATGTAGGCCAGTAGCTGAGTTTTCTTCTAGCTTTGAAATTAATGTGTTTTTTGGAGAGAATTGTGCATGCCTCTTGTGTTCTGAAACACGTACTTTCAACTGCCTTCCTGCTTCACCTATGTAAATGGCATCGCAATCACCACATTCGGTTTCGTAAACACAGTCTGTCTGGTTGTCCTTAGAGACAGGATGTTTGTGGTGCATCAGCGGTTTTATCTAACCGAAATACGGTCCGAATGGCGTACTCAGAAAGAATGGAGCGAATTTTTTCTGATGTTTGTTCACGATACGGTATTTGCATAGTAGACTTGAAAGATCTGGTGTCTGGTTTCCTTCTTAATCGACATTTGTTCAGCTGTGTTTCTGTTATACTCGGAATTAGAGGACTTCGAATAGCCCTAGAAATCGTACTCGAATTGAAACCTCCCACGCAAGTAATAAGGAGAAGACCTCGTACTGGTTGCAGTAAGCAGTTCATATTCATGAGACAAGAAGCCGAATTTATGGATGTACAACAGTATTAAAGAAATCACAGTCACTCATTGGCTGATCGTATTGGCACATACAAAGTCACAAACTGTAAGTTAATTGGTGCAATACAGAACAAAGAAATTAGCGAATAACGGAAGGCGTAACATTGAGACTGTTCGTCCAATCCTGATGTAGTATCTTTAACGCGACGTTTGGATTGGCCCCCTGTTAGATCTTCTATTGTGTCGGGTTTGGATAAGCGGTGAATTGACTAGATGTTCACCACAGTTTCTGCTAAGGACGTCCGGATATTGGTTGACACTAACATTTCTTTACTTTGGGGGGATGCCTGTTGTTTCGAAAGTTTATTGGTCCAAATCCTATTAACTCCGTTGATGCAAGGTCGGATGACTGCTCTCTTCATACCGAGTAGATACCGACGAGGTGAAGTTGGGATGCCGGTCAGAATGGGCTGGTCTGCGGTACACAAAAACCTAAAGTCTCTGCTACTCATCATCTTTGACAAGGCAACCCAGAAAATTAGGTGAATGCTCTTCGGTTTCAGTTGACAAACTGAACATAATGGTGTTTGCATTTTCAGTTAAGGAACTGTTGAACTTGGTTTCAGTCGGTCCGTTTCATGATTACGAATGTCATCTACATACCACTATCAAATTCGTGGAGGGTAGATAAAGTCATTCATAATCTGAACATCCGGACATTCAAGGAAGCTTATTTTTGGTTATCTGTTCAATTATTCCGCATTGTTTTCCAATCCATATGCTATTGCTTTTCAGCTCACAGGAAAACGGTAGTTATATCACCGTTACATCTCTTTAGCTAGCCTACCAGTTAGATAATCGGTGTAAACAAACAACCACTCGACAAGGCTGGATTAGTCAACAATCCAGTCATAGCTTATTGTGCTGATCACTTACAGCTCGGTTGTTTGTTTGCAAGGTGTAGGCGCCTTGATGTTGTATGTTTGAATATAGACGTAGCTATTTTTAGTAGTTAGGTTCCCTTCCCCTTTTTTCTTCTCTCTTCCTATATAGGGTTTTTTTCTTCGTGGTTGTGTGGCAGTTAAGCATCAGTGTGAACCACTGATGTATTGCTGTCTATGATGATGATGATGATGACACATCAGGGAATGTTCAGTGAGTAAAAACCATTGTTTGCACATGCAAGCTCATGTCTGCCATATGTACCGTTCATTCGGAAACCAAAAAAAGTTCCACATGACAATTTGACATGCTGCAAATAAAGTAGTTTTTAAGTAATATAATTTTTAATTGCATAGGTGAAATGACACTCCCTGATTTTACAGATTGCTGTACACAACGCAGAATCATAACGTACGGAATCCTGAGGCAGTTATCCTCGTTGTTCCCCAGTATGGATGTAAATTTATTAACTCTGTCACATAAGAACTCCTTAACGTTAACTTCCTTAATTTGGAATCATGATTTGCTCAAAAGACTTTCACCGTGCAGCCGTTCTTCCCTACATTTAATGAAATCACACCAGACGGACTGGAGTACAACTGTTGTTTTGAGAACTGTTTCTGATCATTGCACTCACAAGATGCCGGCGTGGACCTCCTACCTGGTGAAAGACTGACTGATCTTGATTATGCTGACGATAAGGTATTGCTGTTGACAACTTTCAAGCGGCACAAACAACACTGGACGCTATTTCGCGTTCTGCTAAGTACTTCGGAATGCGCTTTGCAGCCTCAAAATGCAAAGTGCTTCTGCAAGATTGTTGTGATCACGTAGATTTAATGTTAGATAATGAAGTCATGGAGATTGTTGACCGGTTTGTATACCTGGGAAGCTGCATCAGCGGCGTCGGAGGTGTAGGGAATGAAATAGAAGCGCGTATTTCCAAGGCTAGGGCGGTGTTCGCTAATCTGAGACACCTATGGCGACAGAGAGGTATTTCTCTGAAGCTTAAGGGTCGCGTATATCAAACAACAGTGAGGGCTGTATTACTTTACGGCAGCGAAACGTGGCCGCTCAGGGTAGAGGACGTGAACCGTCTCCAGGTATTTGACCACCGATGTCTGCGTTCAATCGCTCGTATCGGGTGGCACCAGCGAGTAAGCAACGAGGAGGTTAGGAAGCGGGTGTTTGGCACTGATTGTCAAACGAGTTCTTTTGTTCAGTCGCTACATTTGCACAGACTTAGATGGTTAGATGCCAGCTAGTCGTTTGCCACACCGAGCACTGTTTGCCGACGCTGCGGCCGACTGGCGCAAGGTGCGAGGTGGACAGATGATGACCTGGCGTAGACAAATGAAATCGTTCACGAAGGGGTTGGTCACTGTAGGTCGGGTTCGTCTCCCGGGCTGGGGCCCTCGCGACTCACAGAGTCGGTGGCTTGAGACGTTAGGTGAGATGGCGGCTAATCGAGCTCAGTGGCGTGAATGTTGTCGTTGTCTGTGAAGTGAGTGCACTTAATGATGCGGGGCAGTGAAAGCCGTAAGGAAGCTGTCTTGCTGATGACGCCTTACTTTCACAGCTCGGTTGTTTGTTTGCAAGGTGTAGGCGCCTTGATGTTGTATGTTTGAATATAGACGTAGCTATTTTTAGTAGTTAGGTCCACTTCCCCTCCTCTTTTTTCTTCTTTCTTCCTATATAGTTTTTTTCTTTTTTTTTTCGTGGTTGTGTGGCAGTCAAGCATCAGTGTGAACCACTGATGTATTGCTGTCTGTGATGATGATCTATCCGGTCCGAAATTAGGCTAATCGAGAACCGTGAATTCGACGTTCTATCCACGTATTATTAAGGATTGTGTGGGTCATTCTGGGAACGCCATGCGAAAAACAAATATGTTTAGTTTCGTTAAACACCTTTTGGAGGAACGTTGTTATTTTTGTTTACAACGCGCTCACGATTTTCGTGAAAATGAGATAGTTTGCGCAGTTTCTCGTTGCTTGTTTTGGCTCAATACTTCTCCGTTTATCTGGAACGATGATCTTTTGAGATCATTCATTCTTCATTACTTTCACCATGCATATAGAAGATTACTTCAGGATATTCATTGATTTTTCTGGATGTGGACGCTTCATTCGATCACTGTGCGTTGGTGCATTCACCTATCCGATAAAAATTTGTTTTAACTCGATATGACTATTGACGAAGGACCAACATTCATCATCTGTATAACGAACCTCACAGTTTTCCGTAAGAATTGCCATGGATAATGACTATTTTCATCTTTTTTCCTTTTCACAAAATTCACCTATTGTAAATAAACGCGGATACATCCAATGAGCACCATAGTGTGGGATTCGTTCACCATGCATGGTTAAAGGTTCTGACCACTGGGGTTTGAGTCAGCTATGACCGAACACGTCTAGCGTGTTCCTCGCCACTTTTATTTGCGGACGGTCTTGCCGAAATCAGTAACAACCTTCGCATCATACTCACTCAGCAAAGATGGAAGCTATCGTCAGAACTAATCTCTGTTCGTTTTCGGCACGTGCCTTTTCGCCAGAGGCTTGACAACTGACCCCTCAGACAGTAACAATTACCTCATACTTGCAAAGGGTAGTACTCATAGGTAGTGTGGAAGATTTCGTGACCCAGAGAAGACCCGATTACGAAAAATCGGCATGCCCAGATGCGACAAGCGCTATGCTAGCTGAGCTTGGTCAGTCAAGTCGCTGGATCATTTGGTAGATTCCATATGACACAGTGGATTGGGCAGGTAACTGAGTCCAAATGTGAAATTCTGAGCTCCCGGCGTGGCTTCGTAGCTCAGCTGGTAGAGCGCTTGCCGCGTTTGGGCATGCTGTTTCTGTCGCTGGTTCGAATCCAGCCGAAGCCCGGATTTTTCGCAATTGGGTCTCATCTGAACCTGTAAAGGGATTGGATTGGACGAACTCATCGATATCTAGTCAACCGGTGATTCGCGGAAAGCTACAGCTAGTCAGTGTCGGTCACTGGGGCCAACTAGCATTTCGGCGCAGTGACCAATCCGGTTAGCCCTCTGGCACAGCATTAGATTTTGTTATAATCAGCACCTGCATACTTGCATAAAACAACTTGTTTAAGTGCATCACACGTTTTAACAACATGCTGCAACCTAAGCCGCGTCATCAATCAAAAAAGCTGAGGCTTTGGAAGCAATTGTATTTTTTTTCATTTGACTGCTGTTGTCTATAAAATAACCCTTAGAAAGTCCGTAAAATTGAGATTAATTAATGGCTGAAGTTCTACTTTTTACTCTCAGTTTAGAATGTTGTGAGTTTCCAACAATACGTCTTCAGCGAGACTATGAGATGAGTAATAATAACGGCGATAAACTGCTGTTCATTCACTTCGCATAAGTATAGAAGTTCAGCGAATTATAAATCTAAACTATACTCGCTTTCTGTGATAAGCCTAAATCAGGTAATCTGTGTCAACCGCCCCTCTTCATCTTTATCCAGTTGTGCACACACGTAAAGACTACTAGACTTGCGTGCACTGACTGGATATTCATTCACCTAACACAAATAAACACTTATCGTTGTTGTTACTGTTGTCTGCTTTCCAATACTCTTCGATTTCACGATTTTCACTGAATACCCCCTTCATTCAATCACTTATCGTTTTATGTGTTTCCACACAATTCTTTCGGGCTTCATGTATGTCCGTAGACAAAACTCATGAGATTTGAAAACCGACAAAGTGCCATATCGTTGGTTTAGATTACCAAGTTCTTGAATATATCCGGAACAGCTGTATTGTTGTTGTGGAAACGTCTTAAATTTTGTACAGATTACATGTGGGTTGCTAGCAACGAGGGCACGTTAACAAACGCATCACGCGATCATGTGTATCTCGTGATATGTTTGCATAGGAATCGCTCAGATTCATCATCGACTCTCTGGCGCTAATACGAATCTTCTGCATCAACTCTTACCTTGTGAAGACCATACGACTTGTATGGTTTCAACACTGAAAGCGTCACATACTAATGCATAACATTGATGTTTCCATTCAAGACAGTCTAGTTCGATTTTGTAATACCGGAAGAAAGACGGCTTTTCAATGGCGAATTATTCTCGATTGCGTGGTTTAATTTTTTTGCCAGATTGTTTACGTGGCTCGGGGCATAGTGTACGGTCCGGGAAGTCGTGTGGAATGTACAAGTTAAGAGTGATCATCGATAGATCGATAAACTGTCTACATTCCGCATGGGTCACTTGACCGTTGGACATTGAGGAGCGTACGTTCATATAGGTGCAGCGAGTGGAAAGTGGGAGTCTTATGCTCGCCATATCTTGTCCACGCCGCCTTATGGCTGCTATCTTCCGTCTGTATTTTGATACGCAATGTAACATTTAGTACGTTAGAAACCACTTGCTCAGCTGTGCTATACCTTTCCAGTTGTTTGTTAATATGTCAATGATTCCCTCCAGGCTCTTAAGTATTCAATAGTCCCACTATATCATGATATATGTACTCACCACCGAGGTTCAGATAAGTCGCCGGCTTAAGCGGAACTTGCTGTGTCCATTGGAATAGCAACCCTCCTTGTGTTCTTTTGCGTTCGACCAAATTCATGTCATGTGATCCACATCAATGAGTGAAATTCACAGGCCGATGCGATTCGAACGGGCCACGTGATCCAAACATCCTACGCACGTGCCGACTGTAACATGCAAGCCGGCCGTTTCACTCTGATTGTCCGTTACACTTGCGGACCAACTTTGGGGCAACGTGGAGACACCGGGGAGGACAGCGTTCTTCCGAAATAGGTGGTTCCAGTCCAGTGAAAGAAAACAACACAAACAAGCATGAGCCAAAGGCCCAGTAAGCCATGCACACGACTTACACAAACGAAAACTAAAACGGCGTCAACAACACAGCAGCACGCTCTGTCACAATTCAACCCGTGCGCGCTTGCTGGTTTCCACTTGCACATTACACTGCATATATCCGCTCTGACCATTTTGTCGTTTATTCTTGGTTGATAGGCCACTTATTGACAATTCTTAACATTCATTTGCAAGCATTAGCTTGTAATGTTTTGATGTCATCCTCCATAGTTAAATGCCGTCCGTTTCTCAGGTGTGTCAGTTGAATGTTTTGCGCATATCAACAGAATCTAGCTCTCTCATGGGACAGAAATAATGAGCCTTTTGTAGTATGCGTGCGTATAAGGTCTGTTCAGTTACCTGTATTTCAGTACTGGATATCTTTCGAACTTGCGGGAATTTTTCTGACTGACCAAATTGGCTGAAAGTCGTTCACTCAGCTTTGATCACGTTGACGTGCTCTGACGTGTGGACATTTTCCCGTCGATCGCCACCTAATTTACTGTTAAATTAAGTGACGTTTAGGTTAAACGAACCTATGTTGAGAAAAACATTCACTGTTTGCTCTGTCAATATCGATCGATAATTTCTGAGCGCAAAAATTTCCAGTCGGATAGCGAGAAACAATGAATTGCATAGGTGATCTCTTTTGAAGAAGTTTCTTATGTGAGCAGCTAGTGCCGCTACTCAAGAGGTATACTCACTGCTGCGATGCAGTTTAGGTTAGCGTTCGTTTTTCAGTCGAGACACCTTGAAAATCTGTTCGTGTCGTAACCAGATGTTGTAGTGTAGAGCAGGCGTGTTTCTAGTCTAAGTGGTTTTCGAGCGCGCTAGCTTATATATCGGCAACGCTTATCGTATTTAACGCTTCGCGTCTTTTTAACCATTCGACCTCCTGTTTTAATCGATTGGATCTGTTAATAGATGAAGCCAAAAGTAAGTTACTGGTTAAACGATCGGTCTCCGTCTTGTTTAACTATGTTTGGAGACGATTGCATCAAACTAACCTAATCAGGTCATCGGTGATGGCTGACGAAATATTTCATCAACAAAACTGGCGTGCAGGTTGAACCAACCAGGAGGAGGCGTGAAGGTGCGCGTGGGTATCGTGCTAGCCCGATGAACCAATCAGAGTGCAACGGCTATGGAATTGGCCCTACTTGGCCACTTAATCGCGAAGTGGTTTAAGCAACCGGACATTGGTTCAACTTGTAAATGGCCATATTTGGCAACTATTTCATGCTATATATTTACATGCATTTCATTCATTTGTCGAACTTGAAGTAGGCATTACAGCGTGTTTTTCCGCAGTCGTGTTCTTCCTGCCTCCGCGCTAACAGACTGGGTGAAACCGCACAGCAGGGATTCGGATATAGCATTCAAGTCGGAATAGCACGTTTAGCAGAGCAAAGGCACGTTACATCAGTGGCGACGGAGATGACGTTTGGAGACCATCGAATCGAAATCTGTTGCTTTGTCACCTATCACCCAGGGTTAGATCTACTAGGTCTTTATTGGACGGATGACTTGAATACCTAGATACGGCCGGTAACAGCATAGTAATCAAACGAAAATTGCACACACTATATTCACTGTATTTGGTTATCAGTGTGATGAATTTTGTCCGCTTTGCGGCTGCTGCCAACTGACATTTGTCCGTCGCATCATGGCCACTTTTTTTAACTCAGGTTGTCTGAATCTATCTCTGTTGTGTCCAAATTCCGAGTCTGAGGTCTGAGCCCTACTGCTAGTTTCGTCTCTATTGTTTGAGTTTATCCGAAAGAATTACGGACGGATCTGTATTATCTGTATTACTCCGGTGTTGCGAGACGTGACCACCTGAACCCAAAGTATGCAGATATCTGTTTGTATGGTCTCATTCAGTTTGTTTCTAATGCATTTCGATACTCGTCTGCCTTTTTGAAGCTAATGTGGATTCAGGATATTGAAAATTTATACACCCCATGCGTACGCAGTAGTCACATAATGACCCAGATTTCTGGCGGGCCCCTAATCGACGCTTTTTCTTATACCACAGCTAAGCGGTCTTTCTTAGAATGTGAGAGCATCCGTTCACGTCAAGGTCCGAGTGTAGATTATTTTCAAAAATCTGGACTGCTGTTGAGACTGTCTATACACCCCACTGGGGAAGTAAGGTAGATATGTTTCGCTAACATTCTAGTGACAGGGATAACAACTCTGATTATCAGTTAGCTTTGACTCCCGGTTATTCTTACTCCTCCTGCTGGGTTAACCTATTAGTATCACCTAATCCGCCTGTAGTCTGGTATCACTCAGCAACAAGTGTCTGGTGACACGAACGTCTGTAGTTGAACATATCTGCAACTGGGTATGTTTCATTGTTCACTATTGAGCCTGCATTGCTTAATCGGTTTCGTCTCTGGACTTGTTATGGTTACCGTTTCCCTCTACTCCAATGTGCCTTCATTTCAGATGTTCAAACGGCGTTATTTACGCTATCGCTTTTCTGTTGGCGGATCGACCTCAGAGACACACGTTCCTGCGCTCGTCACAATCGCTCTGGTCACCGTTTCATGCGCTATTCCCATTCTGATTGTCTACCCGGCCAATCTATTACGTACACGGTTCCAAGCTTCCGACTCACCACGAGCCGCCCCTGTCATACCTTCTCTCCGTGCGATCTGGAACCAATCCGGCCTGACTGGACTGTATCAAGGCATGGGAGCGAGTCTGTCCAAGACTTTACCATCCGTGTGTATTACCTATGTAGTTTTTGAATTCACTTCGGAGTTGCTGCGGGTACCAGGACTGGGCAATCGATAATCGTGTAGACCTGATCCTTCTCACTTTCTATGCGTGTGTATGTGTATATTTGTGGCCAGTCGCATTTGCATCTCAGACCCTACTGGAAGATGGCCTTTTTTTACCACTCTCAATCAGCCCGTCCTTATTCTCAAATCCGTACCCGTCTTTCAAATGCTACACATAGCTGCGTGTTTTAACTCGTTTCTCGTCTGCGCACACGGACGCGTGAACGTATGTACACTTGCGCCTTCAATCTAGATATTATTTTCTCTCCAGTCCTCAGCCACACGCTCTTCATTTCAGCTCATTCCTCACTTTGTTTTCACCTAGTCTTGTTATAGAGTAGGCTAGGTTTTTTGCAATACATAATTTGTATTGTATCATAAAGGTGTATATGCGTTGTTTGATACCTTCTCTGTCTTGTCATACCATTCATTGAAGTCTATTGGATAGCACCATGTGCAATTGGGTGGTTAAAATGAAGTAAACTCCCACTGATTTTTCTTAGCCCTACGCCCTAACTTTACGTTTGATTCGAATTTATCAGTGTTATGGACATTATCCATGTTCTACCTTCGCGACCGATGAACCTAGTGAACTTTCATTAATAACCTCAAATGTCTGTTTAAATCCGGACAATCGGGCAGCAGGCGTCGATCAGTTTTGCCAACTGACGACACCTTGGCTGTTTGTCGTCACCGATATTCATTGGATGTGAGACACCCGCGGTGACGGAGAGTCATCAGCCTTTCTAACAGGAAGTAATGTAACTTATATCTGTCCATTCTTTCGTGCTGTACCGTTACGAAACCTGACCCTTTCAAGCGGAAGATACTCGCTCACTATTCGTTTCCGGTCGTCGTTGCTTGTAAACGATTGCTGGTGTATGGTGTTTTGGGTATAGTATTCAGAACACATCCGCCACCAGCATGGTCTCTCATCGAATTTGTCGGCTATGGCATGCGTTTCGTAAGTCAGTCACCCGATTCATTGAGCCGTCTTTGCGCAGCCGGGAGTTTATTGTGAAAGTCGTTCTGACGATTACGTAGTGCTTTGACACTGAGGTGCGGAACAGCAGACCTCAAGGCTTTCCACCCAGTTTGGGAACCGGCAGATTTGCAACTTCTACGGTTTGGGACTGTCGAGTACAGTGCAAAATCGCACTCATAGCTGAGGCATTTTTATGCAGTATCTGCCAGTCGCTACTACAGTACAGTGTCATTATGACGAATAGGTCGCTGTAACGAGTTGGACATCTTGAAACAGAAACGAAAGTTTCACTGTTAACTGACAAGTAAACTTTTCCCCAACACGTGAGTGTACGCTGTAGCGGAGTGACTTGCAGCTCAGCATCTCATATCATCACTGCTCATCCGTTCTACGGTCACTCTCTAAAGGAGTGCTAAGCTGTTCACGCAACGCCCACTGTAAAGCATTTGCGGATGTGCAAACTCCCTTCAATTAACCCTGTCTTGCTACTTCCTATGACCCCGCGTGACTAATCACTCGTCTTTTCTACTCTCATAGCCAGCATCCCAAATGGTAAATCCCTGAATAATCAATTATTCCGGAACCTTAATCTCATCAGAGATTTAGTTCTAATAATGCCACGTTTTCTCATGAACCCCGTTACAATTCCCGCTAATATGGGAGAAACGTTCATGCAAGTCGTGATTCCGTGGCACGATCGAGAAGCTGTACACATTCTCTGGTGGGCCGACAGTGATATATCGAAGGACCCGGTCGATATGATAGCTCATCGATTCTGATCGACCTCCTCTCTACTTCGCCCATCTTACGCGCTCAGGAGGATGGTTGAAGATGTCGCAATCGACTACAACAGCAGTTACTGAGACAGTCGCTGACAATTTCTACGTCGACGATTGCCCAGTTTCCTTAACTGATGACGGAAAAGTTTAGCGCTTCGTTCCACAAATTAGCGAGCTAGTTGCCAAAGGCGGTTCATGACTTCGAAAGTAAGTCTCAACCAGTCCAATGGTCCTGTCTTCACTGCCTGTGTTCAAACCTCCAAGGGATTTTGCTACAGTGTTCTTTCAAACGAACAAATGCATAGAGTGGAACCCTGTTTGAGACACGTTCTGTCTGAGGGTTCATTTGCATGACGGCCAGCTCACTCGTCTTGTCATTTCATCATCAATCTCTTCAGTGTACGATCTTGTAGGTCGTGTCTCTTCGCTAGTCCTTCCTACAAATGTATTGTTCCGGAGATTGCACAGGGGAGGCCTAGAATGGGACGATCCTACCCAACCACTTGGTGTCATGGCGTAGAACGAATGGTCTAACTACCTAACAAACGTGAGTCTGGTTCAGGTTTCACGTTGTGTCACACGATGCTTGACAGATTATGCGAAGGATGCGCCACTGCACGTGTTTACAGACGCCTCTGATACATGCCGTGAAGCAAACATTTATAGACGGCTTTTCACAAAGATGTATTCCACACTCGTATTAGCTATATCCCGAGTAACTCTTATATTAATGGTTGCCATACCGCGTCTGGAATTGAATGCGGCAGTTGTAACGGTGAGAATTGGGTGGATCGTTTCCGAAAGACTTCAAATAACTTTCGAAAAGGTAACCTACTGAACCGTTTGTGTTGCATTGTATAAACAACGCTTTCGCTTAATTCAGTACTTTTGTCGCTAGCCCAGCTGCCACAATACATGAAGGAAGTCTGTTTAAGCAGTGGAAGCATGTTCAGTCGGCGGGTAACCCAACAGACCTAGCTTATCGAGTAACTCGCGAACGGAGTGGATGGAGAACTTGATCGAAAGGTCCCGAATTCTTTCATACATACGAAAACTCTTGATCTGGAGACACTTCTGAATTGAACTAGCGAACGAAAGTCGAACCTGGGTGTCAGCAGTTGTTCGTAAACGCAGTAGTTCAAGTCTCCCCAGTCTGTCCACTGCTCATTCACATTTCAGGCTGATTTGAATGTTTGAAACCGAATTCGTGATTAACACGTTTTTAGGATTGGTTATTAGAACATCGCGGCCACCCAGTCCACATTCAGTCGTGTACTGATCCGTTAGCAGCTGATGGAATTGAAATGGCCAAGGAAGATGTAATCTGCATGATGCAACACCAAGTTTATTCCGTAGTTGTGAAGCGTTTGAATGAAGGCAGCGCGATCAGAACATTAGGAAGGCTGGACAGTTTCGTAATACTTGTCCAATCTCGTTCAATGATATGCTTTGCCTGGATGGACCTCTCTACTACAGCTATTATGATGGTGTGCTAAAACATCCAGTACTCCTAAACAAGCTTCCCGTTCGATATTTCCACGCCCTCGAAGGATACGGCGGATCATACGTGACTACGGTGTGATTGTACGTGGTGGTAGCGCTGTAAAGAAAATAACCGGAAAATGCATTAGATGCAGAAAACAATATGCAATATCGTGTGATCAACGAACGACAGCTCT